>JAPYMA010000377.1:0-123794 GCA_035041965.1 Anisakis pegreffii | reverse complement strand
GCCCGGATACATACTCAAGTTTGTACATCGTTCGATTGAGCAGAATCTCTGCTTTCTAAAAATGAAAAGCTCACTGGAAAAATCCGCCTCTGCGAGGAGATATAGCTATTTTTCTGAAGCTATAGGGGTTGGCACATTCAAACCTACCGTACCCTCAGCTTTGACCAGTAACATATCAATTTCTTCACACCAGTCGATCGAGCAGAATCTCTGCATTCAGAAAAATATATATTTTGTCGGGCGATTTTGCTTAGTTGAGGAGCTATAGCTATTTGATTGAAGCTATCTGAACTGGCGCTGAGGTGCTCATTGATATGCATTTGATCACTATAGATCAATGGATATTATACATTAGCATAGAAATATGGGTACATTCAAGCCTACCGTCTTCTCAAGTTTGCCCGGATACATACTCAAGTTTGTACATCGTTCGATTGAGCAGAATCTCTGCTTTCTAAAAATGAAAAGCTCACTGGAAAAATCCGCCTCTGCGAGGAGATATAGCTATTTTTCTGAAGCTATAGGGGTTGGCACATTCAAACCTACCGTACCCTCAGCTTTGACCAGTAACATATCAATTTCTTCACACCAGTCGATCGAGCAGAATCTCTGCATTCAGAAAAATATATATTTTGTCGGGCGATTTTGCTTAGTTGAGGAGCTATAGCTATTTGATTGAAGCTATCTGAACTGGCGCTGAGGTGCTCATTGATATGCATTTGATCACTATAGATCAATGGATATTATACATTAGCATAGAAATATGGGTACATTCAAGCCTACCGTCTTCTCAAGTTTGCCCGGATACATACTCAAGTTTGTACATCGTTCGATTGAGCAGAATCTCTGCTTTCTAAAAATGAAAAGCTCACTGGAAAAATCCGCCTCTGCGAGGAGATATAGCTATTTTTCTGAAGCTATAGGGGTTGGCACATTCAAACCTACCGTACCCTCAGCTTTGACCAGTAACATATCAATTTCTTCACACCAGTCGATCGAGCAGAATCTCTGCATTCAGAAAAATATATATTTTGTCGGGCGATTTTGCTTAGTTGAGGAGCTATAGCTATTTGATTGAAGCTATCTGAACTGGCGCTGAGGTGCTCATTGATATGCATTTGATCACTATAGATCAATGGATATTATACATTAGCATAGAAATATGGGTACATTCAAGCCTACCGTCTTCTCAAGTTTGCCCGGATACATACTCAAGTTTGTACATCGTTCGATTGAGCAGAATCTCTGCTTTCTAAAAATGAAAAGCTCACTGGAAAAATCCGCCTCTGCGAGGAGATATAGCTATTTTTCTGAAGCTATAGGGGTTGGCACATTCAAACCTACCGTACCCTCAGCTTTGACCAGTAACATATCAATTTCTTCACACCAGTCGATCGAGCAGAATCTCTGCATTCAGAAAAATATATATTTTGTCGGGCGATTTTGCTTAGTTGAGGAGCTATAGCTATTTGATTGAAGCTATCTGAACTGGCGCTGAGGTGCTCATTGATATGCATTTGATCACTATAGATCAATGGATATTATACATTAGCATAGAAATATGGGTACATTCAAGCCTACCGTCTTCTCAAGTTTGCCCGGATACATACTCAAGTTTGTACATCGTTCGATTGAGCAGAATCTCTGCTTTCTAAAAATGAAAAGCTCACTGGAAAAATCCGCCTCTGCGAGGAGATATAGCTATTTTTCTGAAGCTATAGGGGTTGGCACATTCAAACCTACCGTACCCTCAGCTTTGACCAGTAACATATCAATTTCTTCACACCAGTCGATCGAGCAGAATCTCTGCATTCAGAAAAATATATATTTTGTCGGGCGATTTTGCTTAGTTGAGGAGCTATAGCTATTTGATTGAAGCTATCTGAACTGGCGCTGAGGTGCTCATTGATATGCATTTGATCACTATAGATCAATGGATATTATACATTAGCATAGAAATATGGGTACATTCAAGCCTACCGTCTTCTCAAGTTTGCCCGGATACATACTCAAGTTTGTACATCGTTCGATTGAGCAGAATCTCTGCTTTCTAAAAATGAAAAGCTCACTGGAAAAATCCGCCTCTGCGAGGAGATATAGCTATTTTTCTGAAGCTATAGGGGTTGGCACATTCAAACCTACCGTACCCTCAGCTTTGACCAGTAACATATCAATTTCTTCACACCAGTCGATCGAGCAGAATCTCTGCATTCAGAAAAATATATATTTTGTCGGGCGATTTTGCTTAGTTGAGGAGCTATAGCTATTTGATTGAAGCTATCTGAACTGGCGCTGAGGTGCTCATTGATATGCATTTGATCACTATAGATCAATGGATATTATACATTAGCATAGAAATATGGGTACATTCAAGCCTACCGTCTTCTCAAGTTTGCCCGGATACATACTCAAGTTTGTACATCGTTCGATTGAGCAGAATCTCTGCTTTCTAAAAATGAAAAGCTCACTGGAAAAATCCGCCTCTGCGAGGAGATATAGCTATTTTTCTGAAGCTATAGGGGTTGGCACATTCAAACCTACCGTACCCTCAGCTTTGACCAGTAACATATCAATTTCTTCACACCAGTCGATCGAGCAGAATCTCTGCATTCAGAAAAATATATATTTTGTCGGGCGATTTTGCTTAGTTGAGGAGCTATAGCTATTTGATTGAAGCTATCTGAACTGGCGCTGAGGTGCTCATTGATATGCATTTGATCACTATAGATCAATGGATATTATACATTAGCATAGAAATATGGGTACATTCAAGCCTACCGTCTTCTCAAGTTTGCCCGGATACATACTCAAGTTTGTACATCGTTCGATTGAGCAGAATCTCTGCTTTCTAAAAATGAAAAGCTCACTGGAAAAATCCGCCTCTGCGAGGAGATATAGCTATTTTTCTGAAGCTATAGGGGTTGGCACATTCAAACCTACCGTACCCTCAGCTTTGACCAGTAACATATCAATTTCTTCACACCAGTCGATCGAGCAGAATCTCTGCATTCAGAAAAATATATATTTTGTCGGGCGATTTTGCTTAGTTGAGGAGCTATAGCTATTTGATTGAAGCTATCTGAACTGGCGCTGAGGTGCTCATTGATATGCATTTGATCACTATAGATCAATGGATATTATACATTAGCATAGAAATATGGGTACATTCAAGCCTACCGTCTTCTCAAGTTTGCCCGGATACATACTCAAGTTTGTACATCGTTCGATTGAGCAGAATCTCTGCTTTCTAAAAATGAAAAGCTCACTGGAAAAATCCGCCTCTGCGAGGAGATATAGCTATTTTTCTGAAGCTATAGGGGTTGGCACATTCAAACCTACCGTACCCTCAGCTTTGACCAGTAACATATCAATTTCTTCACACCAGTCGATCGAGCAGAATCTCTGCATTCAGAAAAATATATATTTTGTCGGGCGATTTTGCTTAGTTGAGGAGCTATAGCTATTTGATTGAAGCTATCTGAACTGGCGCTGAGGTGCTCATTGATATGCATTTGATCACTATAGATCAATGGATATTATACATTAGCATAGAAATATGGGTACATTCAAGCCTACCGTCTTCTCAAGTTTGCCCGGATACATACTCAAGTTTGTACATCGTTCGATTGAGCAGAATCTCTGCTTTCTAAAAATGAAAAGCTCACTGGAAAAATCCGCCTCTGCGAGGAGATATAGCTATTTTTCTGAAGCTATAGGGGTTGGCACATTCAAACCTACCGTACCCTCAGCTTTGACCAGTAACATATCAATTTCTTCACACCAGTCGATCGAGCAGAATCTCTGCATTCAGAAAAATATATATTTTGTCGGGCGATTTTGCTTAGTTGAGGAGCTATAGCTATTTGATTGAAGCTATCTGAACTGGCGCTGAGGTGCTCATTGATATGCATTTGATCACTATAGATCAATGGATATTATACATTAGCATAGAAATATGGGTACATTCAAGCCTACCGTCTTCTCAAGTTTGCCCGGATACATACTCAAGTTTGTACATCGTTCGATTGAGCAGAATCTCTGCTTTCTAAAAATGAAAAGCTCACTGGAAAAATCCGCCTCTGCGAGGAGATATAGCTATTTTTCTGAAGCTATAGGGGTTGGCACATTCAAACCTACCGTACCCTCAGCTTTGACCAGTAACATATCAATTTCTTCACACCAGTCGATCGAGCAGAATCTCTGCATTCAGAAAAATATATATTTTGTCGGGCGATTTTGCTTAGTTGAGGAGCTATAGCTATTTGATTGAAGCTATCTGAACTGGCGCTGAGGTGCTCATTGATATGCATTTGATCACTATAGATCAATGGATATTATACATTAGCATAGAAATATGGGTACATTCAAGCCTACCGTCTTCTCAAGTTTGCCCGGATACATACTCAAGTTTGTACATCGTTCGATTGAGCAGAATCTCTGCTTTCTAAAAATGAAAAGCTCACTGGAAAAATCCGCCTCTGCGAGGAGATATAGCTATTTTTCTGAAGCTATAGGGGTTGGCACATTCAAACCTACCGTACCCTCAGCTTTGACCAGTAACATATCAATTTCTTCACACCAGTCGATCGAGCAGAATCTCTGCATTCAGAAAAATATATATTTTGTCGGGCGATTTTGCTTAGTTGAGGAGCTATAGCTATTTGATTGAAGCTATCTGAACTGGCGCTGAGGTGCTCATTGATATGCATTTGATCACTATAGATCAATGGATATTATACATTAGCATAGAAATATGGGTACATTCAAGCCTACCGTCTTCTCAAGTTTGCCCGGATACATACTCAAGTTTGTACATCGTTCGATTGAGCAGAATCTCTGCTTTCTAAAAATGAAAAGCTCACTGGAAAAATCCGCCTCTGCGAGGAGATATAGCTATTTTTCTGAAGCTATAGGGGTTGGCACATTCAAACCTACCGTACCCTCAGCTTTGACCAGTAACATATCAATTTCTTCACACCAGTCGATCGAGCAGAATCTCTGCATTCAGAAAAATATATATTTTGTCGGGCGATTTTGCTTAGTTGAGGAGCTATAGCTATTTGATTGAAGCTATCTGAACTGGCGCTGAGGTGCTCATTGATATGCATTTGATCACTATAGATCAATGGATATTATACATTAGCATAGAAATATGGGTACATTCAAGCCTACCGTCTTCTCAAGTTTGCCCGGATACATACTCAAGTTTGTACATCGTTCGATTGAGCAGAATCTCTGCTTTCTAAAAATGAAAAGCTCACTGGAAAAATCCGCCTCTGCGAGGAGATATAGCTATTTTTCTGAAGCTATAGGGGTTGGCACATTCAAACCTACCGTACCCTCAGCTTTGACCAGTAACATATCAATTTCTTCACACCAGTCGATCGAGCAGAATCTCTGCATTCAGAAAAATATATATTTTGTCGGGCGATTTTGCTTAGTTGAGGAGCTATAGCTATTTGATTGAAGCTATCTGAACTGGCGCTGAGGTGCTCATTGATATGCATTTGATCACTATAGATCAATGGATATTATACATTAGCATAGAAATATGGGTACATTCAAGCCTACCGTCTTCTCAAGTTTGCCCGGATACATACTCAAGTTTGTACATCGTTCGATTGAGCAGAATCTCTGCTTTCTAAAAATGAAAAGCTCACTGGAAAAATCCGCCTCTGCGAGGAGATATAGCTATTTTTCTGAAGCTATAGGGGTTGGCACATTCAAACCTACCGTACCCTCAGCTTTGACCAGTAACATATCAATTTCTTCACACCAGTCGATCGAGCAGAATCTCTGCATTCAGAAAAATATATATTTTGTCGGGCGATTTTGCTTAGTTGAGGAGCTATAGCTATTTGATTGAAGCTATCTGAACTGGCGCTGAGGTGCTCATTGATATGCATTTGATCACTATAGATCAATGGATATTATACATTAGCATAGAAATATGGGTACATTCAAGCCTACCGTCTTCTCAAGTTTGCCCGGATACATACTCAAGTTTGTACATCGTTCGATTGAGCAGAATCTCTGCTTTCTAAAAATGAAAAGCTCACTGGAAAAATCCGCCTCTGCGAGGAGATATAGCTATTTTTCTGAAGCTATAGGGGTTGGCACATTCAAACCTACCGTACCCTCAGCTTTGACCAGTAACATATCAATTTCTTCACACCAGTCGATCGAGCAGAATCTCTGCATTCAGAAAAATATATATTTTGTCGGGCGATTTTGCTTAGTTGAGGAGCTATAGCTATTTGATTGAAGCTATCTGAACTGGCGCTGAGGTGCTCATTGATATGCATTTGATCACTATAGATCAATGGATATTATACATTAGCATAGAAATATGGGTACATTCAAGCCTACCGTCTTCTCAAGTTTGCCCGGATACATACTCAAGTTTGTACATCGTTCGATTGAGCAGAATCTCTGCTTTCTAAAAATGAAAAGCTCACTGGAAAAATCCGCCTCTGCGAGGAGATATAGCTATTTTTCTGAAGCTATAGGGGTTGGCACATTCAAACCTACCGTACCCTCAGCTTTGACCAGTAACATATCAATTTCTTCACACCAGTCGATCGAGCAGAATCTCTGCATTCAGAAAAATATATATTTTGTCGGGCGATTTTGCTTAGTTGAGGAGCTATAGCTATTTGATTGAAGCTATCTGAACTGGCGCTGAGGTGCTCATTGATATGCATTTGATCACTATAGATCAATGGATATTATACATTAGCATAGAAATATGGGTACATTCAAGCCTACCGTCTTCTCAAGTTTGCCCGGATACATACTCAAGTTTGTACATCGTTCGATTGAGCAGAATCTCTGCTTTCTAAAAATGAAAAGCTCACTGGAAAAATCCGCCTCTGCGAGGAGATATAGCTATTTTTCTGAAGCTATAGGGGTTGGCACATTCAAACCTACCGTACCCTCAGCTTTGACCAGTAACATATCAATTTCTTCACACCAGTCGATCGAGCAGAATCTCTGCATTCAGAAAAATATATATTTTGTCGGGCGATTTTGCTTAGTTGAGGAGCTATAGCTATTTGATTGAAGCTATCTGAACTGGCGCTGAGGTGCTCATTGATATGCATTTGATCACTATAGATCAATGGATATTATACATTAGCATAGAAATATGGGTACATTCAAGCCTACCGTCTTCTCAAGTTTGCCCGGATACATACTCAAGTTTGTACATCGTTCGATTGAGCAGAATCTCTGCTTTCTAAAAATGAAAAGCTCACTGGAAAAATCCGCCTCTGCGAGGAGATATAGCTATTTTTCTGAAGCTATAGGGGTTGGCACATTCAAACCTACCGTACCCTCAGCCTTGACCAGTAACATCTCAATTTCTTCACACCTGTCGATTGATCAGAATCTCAGCATTCAGGAAAATATATATTTTTCGGGCGATTTCGCATAGTTGAGGAGCTATAGCTATTTGATTAAAAGTATCTGAACTGGTGCTTAGTTGCTCATTCATATGCATTTGATCACTATAGATCAATGCATATTATACATTACTATTGAAATGTGGGTTTGATACATTCAAGCCTACCGTCTTCTCATGTTTGCCCGAAAAAAAAAAGATACCATCATACTTCAATGCAAAATTGAGCAGAACTTTAATTTGAAGATGAAAGTCGCAGTACATGCTGATTCCGACTCATCGTAGATGCGTTTCTATGCGCCACTCCGCCCAGCAACCACCACTCCGCCCCATAGAATCATCATGTTTTGATGGATATCATTGTCGAATCGACTACGACGTAGGTTGTGTAGCGTTTGGAAGTCATCCGCTTCAATCATGCCACAAATTTGGACAAAAGCTGTGGTAAGATACAAAACTTCAAGACTATCGAGCGGCTATCTTTAAACAACTTAACTTTCTCGCCGGCTCGCTGTCTTCAATCGTAGGGAAGCTGAATATTTCATACGTTTTGCTGAAAATGATGCAAAAATCCGTTGAATGAAAACTGAGGCAGCTATAGCTAGCATGGGGCTGACGTGAACTTTACTCGGGAGTTGAGGAATACCCCAACGTTCAGGGGCATGTAAGGGGGAACGTGGAGCTAAGGATCATTTCAAGTTTATTCCGGAAACAATCCCAGCGCATGCGCACCCTTCTTCTCTTGCAGAATCCTTTCAAAAGGTTGCGACCTTTCTTGACACCTTATCATGAGACATCCCTCAATCCACTCTGCTTGTTCTTGTTTTTCTTTTACGTTCAGATATTTGTAATCTCATGCAATTTTCTTCTGATCTCCTCACTCTACATTAATATTACCAATATAACATATGGATATATTCCACTCACTACCAATATCGCACCCACCGCATCGCTCGACGACTGTGTGCAAGAATGTTATCGAGAGGGATTCAAATGTCAAGGATTCACCTATCAGCGTTCCAATCCAACGTGCTCCTTAATAAGACAATTCTTCACGGATGCTCACGCAGGTGGTCCAGGTATGATCGCTCAAGGAACTGTTTATGTGAAAGATGCATTCGAAAATTTCCATGAAGGCGGCGAATGCAACATAAAGGGAACATTCCATCAGCTCGGTAAGTTGCCCGAATCGCAAGGTAATTTTGTTCAATCTCAAAGAAACCTCTCACCAGCACATGATGAAATTTTCACTGATTGATATTTTATTCAAATAATGTTCTCATCCAGTGGATGTTTGTAATTAAGTCAACAGATTTACATATTTGTGTTTAGTGAGTGCGATGATGTTCTGTGACAAAGGATGGGTTTATTATGAAGAAACGAAGTCTTGCTATCTTCCGGTAAGATGTGGAACCCTTTTTTATCTAGATACCCGAGTTTCAACGGGTGGGTTTTGCTGGAATAACTGGGGAACACGGGTTTACGCTGATCGGAATACAATTATCCAAACCGTCACATTGTAGATATATACCACTGAGTGGAACAAATACAGCTTTGATGAAGCTATTGTGGGTTGTCGTCAACATAATTCAACCGTCGCATCGGTGCATTCAGACGAGGAAAACAGTTTTATCAAAAAAGGTTTGCATTAAGCTTATCTAATAACGAGATGTCCACATCTTCATCCTTCTCCAAAAGACGGTCATCACATGGCTGTCTTTCGGAGAAGGATAACGAGTTGAGAATCGCTTGAAGAATATTGTTGAGAAATTTCGGTTCTTCAGAACGCAACCGTCTTACAAGCAATGATGATGACATTAGCGACAGTGATAGTAACAATAAAACTGCTCACCTCTTCAGCGTATCACTTCAGAGATATTCCACTCGACCGATATGTATTGGCTCGGTGGTAAACAAGATACCGCAGAATCAGAGTGGTACTGGCAAGATAACTCAACCTTCAACTATACTAATTGGCTTCCGGGCGAACCAAACAGCTATAACCCACCGTTTCCGATGTGTTTATTTCCCTATAATTCTCCTGGCTGGTATGATAATACTTGTACTGGAAAGGGTTATCAACCGTGCAGTTTCATATGCAAAAAGAATGCGAGTCCGGTTCCACTCAATAAATTCGAATCAATTGAGAGAGTGCAAGGACACGCGGAAACAACCATGCACCCTAAAGGGCGCTTCAGTGGTCGTATGGATTCAGGAGGAGATCTCTAGAAACTTGAATAAAGCTTTGCTTCTAGCTTATTAATTATACTAGTCACATTAATAGTGATATAAATGAACCTGCATAAAAATGTAATACTAGTGATATGCCATAGTTCATGAAATATGAGTCTTTGGCTTCTAATGCTTTTGAGCTTCGTGCTTGAACGAGTTGTCCTGAGAGTTCAGTGCAACGAAAAACCTGAGTTTAGTCGAAAAAGGGGGGGGGGTGCAAGTTTGGTTTCTATCTCTCAGTGTACTTAGCGACGAGATGGGAATGGAGTTCAAATTCAGAGTTCGAAGGGATTTAAAACCAAGTGGTGTGTGAGAGGGGATTGGCCAGAGCGGTTCCTTCCAACAGAGAAGGGATGAAGAGCTCAAAGAGTTCAGTGAAATATGTTACTTGGTCCTGCACGTAATTGTACATAAAATGCTACTTTTGAATGCTATTCACCGTTCAGAGAATGTTTGAAAAAAATGACCATCGCGGCGTTGCATTCACGAATGCTTATTTGATGTGATGTTTAATGATATATTTTTCATACACGTATATTTATGAAAAGCATTAGCTGTTGTATGCATGTTGGCTAGTAAATATAAATGATCAGAGCGATTGACGTTGCATTTGTATCCATGGATTTAAGAGGATAATGCTCGAGAGTGAATCCCACAAATTAAGATGAGACGAGTTGAATGGCGATCAAACAATTTCACGAATCCGTTTCTAATTGGATTTATGAAAGCCTCTGGATAACTGGCAGTTGTACTACTGAACGAAGATAAGCGATTGTGGCTCGGCAGAGACCCTGGTTGCTGAGAGGTATGATAGCCGAGCGAAGTCTCTGACAGATCTAACCAAGCCACAAATGCATCTAAAAGATATCTCTAAAGCGAGATCAATTCGTCGAGTTTCCACAACAAAAAACAAATGCGAGTGTTTCTGTTCGCTAAGTTATAACAAATGAAAATTTTCACAAATCTAAATTCTCAGAACTACACTAATTGTAAGCAAATTCGATCTGATGATAAGCCTGAAGGAACATCTGGGAACGAGACTAGGTCTCACAAGAAATCTATTCACGGGTCGTCTTTGGCTATCTAACGAAAAGTTTCAGCTCTTTGATTAGTGTAGATTGAGAGTCATGAATGTTTGAGCGAAGTGATAACAAATTCGTCTCGAGCTGATTAGCTGATGTCATCAGCTGAGCAAGTGACAAACTTTTGTTCAGTGCAATCTTTTTTGGTGGAAGAAGAAATACAGATAAGAGTTTACGATCCACTCGCTTCCATGATACGTAGGATCGAACAGATCGCTCCATAATGGAACTTCTTGAGGAGATACGTTCACAAATCAGGTGTAACTCAGGAATCAGACATTGAATGCCGAGACAAAACATGTCAATCTTGTAGCCTAGAATTTTGTCTACTTGATGATATAAACAATGAAACAGTTTCCGAGAAGACATGAGTGCAGTGATTGCCCGTATATGGTACTCTCGTCAAAAACATTCACATTACTCAAATAAATTCACCTTCATTCTAATTTTATTCTAATTTGATCGATACCACGGCTAAATTCAATGCAACAGTGATGTAAGTCTGATGGTTTGGTTTCAACATTGAATTCGAATGCTTCAGAACCTCTAAAGTTGTTTTCACTTTCCGAATTCGATAGCTATTTAAAGATATCATTCTGCCCATAGTTGCGTGAAGGGCCACAGTTGAACGTAACATGAGGTCATTTCTCTGAATGTAGGACCTTCCTCTCACCTCTGTTGCACGGATCCTCTCGACCCTTTTACATTCCAGTTGGTTTTAAATCCCTCTCGAGCTCCCAGGACATTTTCTTCAAGTGCGAAACTCACAAAGAATAGAAGTCGACGATTTATATTTGTGAATTGCGGTATATCACTAGTATCAGATTTTTATATCGTTATATTTCAATCGCTTTTATTAATATAATCATTATTATTATGAGTTCATTTACCAGGCCAGGAGCAAAGCGCAGTTTCAGTTTCTAGAGATCTGCTCTTGGATCCACACGAATGTTGACCTGTTTTAGACAATTCACAACTATTTTCGACTGTCCTTGCGCCTTCTCAACTGTCTCAAAGCTGTTATGTGGAACTGAACTCGCATTCTTTTTGCAAATGAAACTGCACCCTCCATACATCACTATACTACAAGCAATATCAACCCATTCACCACCAACATCAGCCTGAACCAATGAACACATTGGCCGTTGGTGATGATGTACGTCTAGTTGACCGGAGTACCTCTATCGGATAATAGCAAAAAATTACTGTGTTGCTGAACAAATCTTAATATACATGCAGCTTGAAAATGGTACTTCTGATATTCCAATTGCACTGAATTATTGATAAGTGAAGAGGTCAAATTATCAGTGTTTTGGTGTTCAAACGGTGAGCTAAGCTTAAGCTCCCGAGGGATTTTCGACGAGCATTGAGCTCAGGCCTAGGCTTCCACCATAGCCAAAGCTACATCATGTGTAATCGGGTGTTCAATCATATGCAGTTTGATGTGAATGATTTATTGCATAATTCTGTCGAACATTGTAAAAAGATGGCCCCGATGCTTACTTCCGCATCCGAGCTGATTCTAATTTCTTTTCGGTTCTTTTTTGACGATTCCGGTATAGCATCAAAAGGAATCGACACAAGCACCGTCGCCGTACGTTCACATTACGGCAACCTATAACTGCATATTTATAGGCGGTATTTCACGACTTTATTGGGTTTGTTGGGAATTTTTCAGCAGTGCCGCTGAAAGTAAAGCATTATGAGTGCAATTAATTAATAAGAATGGTGCTGACTTCTCTGGTTTTGCATCGCAGTTTCGGTCGTTTCCAGTAGTTCATCCACGGGCGTGGTGGCCGATTGAAGGTCTTAAAGTAAATGCTCAGAGCCGGTATTTTGGGGAATTTTTTTGGTAATTTCAGGATTTTGGTTGTTTTCTTGAGAATTTTCAAATAGTTTGACGAAAGCGAAGTATTTTCAGTGTAATTATTTCGCAAATGTAAAATATTTCGACTGAATTAAATATTTCCCGTTAGCACTGAACACTCATCGAATTCATTCGTACATTCGGTCTAAAATTGACGCGGAAGTGTCTCAAAATCAACTCAGTATTGCAATGAACATACAATTAGATTTCAACAAAATGCAATCTACATAACACTTACCTGGAATGTAATGATAAACAAATGATAAGAGTGAAATAGTAAAGATAACGGTGAGGACAATTCGACATTTCAATTGGATGCTCTAGTGATGTGCAATTGGGGTGCAATGGGGAAAATGTGCACAAGCATGAATAGCCAAGGGTTCATGCTTACGAGTAGTAACCGGCAGGAGGCCGCTTTTTGGCTGAAAAGCGAGAGGAGAGACCCCGTCAAGGCGGAAAACAGACGGAGTGGGTAATCCCGACAAACAAGTCGGAAGCAAATGATACTTGCCGAGGAACCAGCTCGCCGACAGATACTGGTCATTATTATGAAGGCTAATTGAGTGAGCATCGATTACCTTCACGCGTTTCATACCGAAGGTACTCGATAACTGATGTGATATTATGAGTATTGGCAATAAATTATTGTAACAGTGACAGTAACCTACCTCCAAGCGCTGCCGCAATGCAAAGAAGAGGAATCAACAGCAAAATCACAGTCGACTGCATTCGATCCGATATCCAATTCGCAACTGATAATTGCAACTTGTGGATCACAATTTATGAGGATGGAATTTTGGTGTGTTTGCAGCCAACAAGGAAGTTATTGCGAAAGGTACCGTTAACATATCGTCAACAAGACCACAAAAATAATTCATAATATGATCGAAATGAATAATTATCGTAACTGAATAGTAGTAGGGATTGTGATGAGGATGATAGCAATAAACAGTAATGATAATATTGAGAGTAATAATAATAATTTGCGTAGTAGAGGGAGCACAGTAATTTTTGCATACGCTTATCAGAATAATTATTGAATAATATTATTCATTTCGAGCATATGTAATTATTCATTGCGACAAAATATTATATGTGGAATTTATTCCGACAATAATATTATTCATTGCGACAAAATATGCGTAGTTTTTCGAGCATTCTTTTGATCAGAAATCGTATTATCTGATGCGAAAAGTTAAATTGGATGGCATGACAGTGGAAATGATGATGGTACTAGACAGCAACGATAATATTGAGAGTAACAAAAATATGTGTCATTTTGAGAGAACAGTAATTTTTGCACATATTTATCAAAATAATTTGTCGTCAACAAGACCACAAAACATTGCATATGATCATTGAAATGAACATTCACCATAACTGAATAGTAACAGAACTAATGTTAAAAGTAACAAAAAATAATAATTGCATTGATAATAATAATGATAATAATAATGATAATAATAATAATAATAATAATAATAATAATATTGATAGTAATAATAATTTATTTTTATTAATAATAATGTATCAAACCCATATTTCTATAGTAATGTATAATATGCATTGATATAATTATACATTTTTAGAAATCAAAGATTCTCTTCAATCGAAAGATGTACAAACATCAATATGTTTCCGGGCAATCTTGACAAGATCTCAAAAATGATCGGCTCGTTCTGATCATAAATGTGCATTAATTTCATCGATGCACATTTATGATCAGAACGAGCTGATCATTATGAATTTCATCGATCTGTTAATGGTACCAACCAATTGATCACCACAGATCATGTCTCTTTGATTGCCTTACTCATTCAGTAATCATTTACTTTCGTCATTTATGTTTTGTGCGGTAGAGTGGTGGTGCGTGATGCACGTTTGTATGTGTTATTCATGAATTTTGTTTGTTCTGGTGCAATTCATAATTGCGCCGTAAGTATTTTGAGTTCATGTAACCTTTCAAGTTTTCACGTTTTTTAGTATCATATCGCTTGTTAGGTTGATGATTAAGTGGATTAAAGAAAATATAATAGGGCGACTGCTATTGATAACAATGATCACCTTAACGCAAAAGTTGGATTCAGTTTAGTTGCTGAAGTGCGAGAATGTTTGGTAATGTATTACCAATGATACTTTATTAATATTTTATCACCATTGGAGTTCACCCGCTGTAATCGGTATGGAATATTGGTAACCTCTGAGGTTAACTTATCACTGATGACAGTATTGAATGGCTCGGATTGTATTGAAATGAATTTGAGGAAAACTACGAATTAATTATTTAGTACTGTTCCAGAGCAGAAGTGATCGAGCGGACAAAACGTGACAGTTTAAATGATACTGTCACTGATCGTCACCTCAAATCAAAGGTGAGGAATTGAATCATTTCTGTGGGTTTTAATTTGTTTGTTGGTGATATGAAATGACTTTATTGTCAATCAATGTTGTTAATTTCTCTTGATCTGGCAGGAATCTATCGCATATTCAGTAACTATGGGTATTGTGTGAATATTCTTTGTTAAATGGGTTGATGTATAAAACAGTTGTGTGATAACAGACATAGTATTGATAGAGATGTTGATATTTTGGATAACGTAGCAATGCGATGTTTGCCTGAAAATGATACATCTTGTCAGTATTAAATCATCATCCAATTTCAGGTGAAATCGCGTGATGATCGTTCCAACCGGACGACGAGAGAGGGCAGCCGATGGTGATGGGTCGATGACAATCAACAAACGTGGCGTTATCGATTCAACAGTGTCAACATCCCGTGGGTGGATCAATACTCAACAATCGTCCGGATCAAAACAACTGCAATCAAATCAAAACAACTGCAATCAAATCAAAACAATTGCAATCAACAATTCAACGAAGGTTCAATTCAACAAGTTCAACAACATTATTCAACAATATGCAAGGAAGCGTCAGGTTAGTAGTTTGAAACTTGTACTTAGGGACGGAGAATAAAATTAAGTTGTGGTCAGTGACCACTTTTTTAATCACTTCATTTTTTATTCTTTAATTCATTTATGTATATTGTGAATAATATTTGTATGTGTTGTTAATTACATGTGAATCGTGCTTGATTTGTGATTGAATTATTAGGATTAGATACAATACAGTGGCAAATGTTGTGGTGCATTGTAAAATTTTATCAAATGTTATGTCGATCGTAAACTTATGAAGATATTTATGATGTCTCTTACGTTTTAACTGGGGGGATTTTTTTAGTGTTTTTTTAATCCAATAGTTATGTTATTTGTGCTATTTTATCGATATTGATTTATGTTATTGTTATTATTGTTGATGTCACTGTATTGTCAGATGTTGAGAAGTTTAGCTCATTTGAAAGAACTTGATACTGAAGGAAAAATGTTATGGATTATTACCTATTGAATTTTGTTTTCAATTCATTTTTGGTGTTATGAATTGATTGATTTGTATGCATATACTCATGTAAATTGCCACAAATTGTCATGAATATTGTTCATTATTTATTTATTTATTTATTCATTTTGTGCATTCATCGTTGTTGTGAATATTGTAGACCTTTTTTATAAGGGATGTGGGTAGGGCGAAGGAGCGATGCGGCACGTAATGACCCGCTTAACTCCGGAGCCAGAGGTATGGACTTGGACTGGCTATAGATATGGCCCATCCCACCTGATTAAAATTTTTTTTCAGTTTGTGCACCCCAACATTCCCCCCCCCTTCTCCCCAATGTGGACTCTGTTACGTGAATCCTGTTGGACTCTAGCATAGATATTAGACTAGAACATTGGCTGATATGTATTAAGGTAGCTGTCGCAGCTTTCACTTAACTTGATTTAACTTAGTCATAACTTAACTTGACTTAGCTTGAATGTGACTGTATTAATAGCTCACTGAGCCAAAGCTTTGAAGCGACTTGACTGGAAATTAATCACATGTTGACTTGAGTTGGTGTAGCGCTTAGCAGGCTTTGACTTTGCTTAATCAAACGTTGGTTCAACCTTACTGTGAGCCATATTAGATGCGATTTAGAGGGGTGTTTAGCTATCTATGGACAACAAGACGCAGTATCCTAGTCATGTCATGGCTGAGAAAAAGGCTCTCGGAAATGATCGCTCCTTAGAGGTAGAGGTATTACATCGGAGAATATTTAGTTTGTTGCGAGAGAAGCTGTAATTGGGGTTGATAATAGCTGCACTGGCATATGAAAAAAGAAAACAATCCCTGTAAAAATGAGTTTGACGAACGTAGGGTATGAATCGCTTCATGATGGTAGCGGTAGGTCTGGAAAGTTCGCCTGGACTACTCACCTGTAGAGTCGAGTTGCTATATGGGTAACTCGAAAAACTTCTTTTTCGTAATGCTATTTAGCGACAGCTGGAACAGGTCTGATGTGATATTATTTGTGTAGTCGATGGTCATTCTTAAAATGCAAATTTTGGTTGCGTGGGTGATCCCAACCCGTCGAGCTGCCAATAAGAGGGGCTAGGTTTGAGGTAAATGCGACAGGCGTTCCCCGCCTACCGGCAGTCTCGGCGAATCGGGGAGAAATGTTTTGAAATATGCCTGCGATACTTGCCCGAGTATCGTTAGCATTCTTTCTGCACAATAGAATAAGGGCGTTCCCGGCCCGGGAAAGGCGCCAATTTGACCGGGGATAGGGAATGCGCGTAAGTTGGCCTGAGTAGTGCCCTCGGGCATTTGCTTAGGTAACGAGGGTTCCCGGACTCACCGTGCGCACTTTCCCTTAACAGGGGGGAATTCTAATCGGGTTGGCCATTGACTACATTCATGAAACCACGTGGCTTAGTTTCAATGTCACTAAATGCATTATACGGAGAACTCTCTCAGGTGTTTGTGGTTACTCGCCGAAGCTTATCTATTAGCTAGTGTCATGATGGCATTCATACAATTCTATGATGATATCCTTATGTCCCTTGCCAGTGTAGCTATCATTCATCGCTAGTGCTACTAAGATACTCAATAACCTCAATCAATCCATTCGAATAGGATAAGAAGCACTATATCCTCTTTATTCGGGGAAAGGTTTTCAATGAACACCAACTTTCGAAGTTTGTCTTTAATATTTGACCACTTCCGAGAGCTTGATTCTCAGTTTAATGTTATCGTATTGAAAATAACGCATTAGTTAGTTTGCGGGAGAGCTAACCTCAGGTGTTGATAATGGCTATACTGGCATATCAAAAGAAGAAAATGTTCCCTAAAAATTGAGTTTCACTAACGTAGGGTATGAATCGCCTTATGAAGTTAGCGGTAGGTCTGGAAAGTTCGCCTGGACCACTCACCTGTAGAGTCGAGTTGCTGAGTGGTGACTCGAAGAACGTTTTCCTCGTAGTGCTGTTTAATAACAGCTGGAATGAAGTTCCAATGTTATTAAATGTGTTATGAGGAGAAATCTCTCAGGTGTTTGTGGTTACTCGCCGAAGCTTATCTATTAGCTAGTGTCATGACGGCATTCATACACTTCTATGATGACATCCTTATTTCCCATGCCAGTGCAGCTATTGTCCGTCATTAATGCTAATAAGGGACTTGATAATTTTGAGAAATCCATTCAAATGCGATGTGAGGCATTGTGGGTTCTTCAGTTTGTTAACGGGGAAATATTCGAATACCATCAAATTTTAAAGTCATCGCCTCTGTTCCTAATAATTGATCACTTCCGAGAGCTTATATCCCGTGCCAGGGTTGAACTAGATGACTGCGGTTGGGGCTGTGCATAGAGGTTTGAGCTGCGCGTAAACTTCTGAATTTTCTTTTGATCGCTAGCACAAGGTCTTCTCAGGCTTGGTATAAGCTGATGCATGTGTCCCCAGTGAGGCGTTTCTGAGATAACATTATTGCGGAAATATTGTGGAATTTCCTCACAATTTATAATTCGAGCATTTTTGAGGAATTGGAACCCAGGCAGCATTCCTCGGATTGTTCTCATACCTTGTGTGGACGGAGACAAGTCCTGAGTTCAGCTTCACTTATCGATAGATTGACTTGACATTCAACTAATTTTGAGTTGAACCGGAATGATTCTAGATGGCTTGATTCGATTTTGATTTCAAGATATTCTTTCAGAATTTGTTCATGTTATCCTGTAGGATTGTTGGATTGCATGTAGACACTGAAATCTCATGTTTATGTGAATATTTGTATGATTGTCCTGATGCTGTTAATGTTAATGTGATTATTTCGTGTTGTTGTTTTTGCGATTATTTCATGTTTTCATGTGTTCATTCTCTCGTTGTTCATTACCGTGTTTCTGATACTGTCGCGCCAGGCAAATTAAAAGGAAGCAATGCTAGGCTTGGTTTGGTGGTGCTCCATGAGTGATATAGAATCGCAAGGTCACAGATTTGCTAAGATTAGGATAAATTTGAAAATATCAATGGTGCGTGGCGCGACAGCTGCATAAATGTTCTTCTACGTGTTACGACCAAAACCGAAAGGATCGACGAACTGTCAGTATCCATCGGTTTCAGCGAGTTTAGGATTGTCACTGCTAAAGTTATGTGCTGGAAAGTTCGGGGAAGTTCAGCTGCAGTATGGGTTCTTGTCCTACTACTACGATTGTTTACACCGCAGTTGTGGGCGAAAAACTGATAGACAAGACATCCTGTTCTGATTGTGTCACACTACTAAGACCAATGTTTACCGCACCGCGAACTACTTCACATGAAAAAACACATCAAAGATTTATTGAGCTACTGTTTATGACTGTTGATGAAATTCGCAGGCGCCATATATACAAAAAAAAGAACACAGCTGCAGAGAACAAATACATATTGGTTGTTTTGCTTTGTAAGAACCTCAAAAACTTGTTCGCAAAATAATTGAGGGCACTAAGTATCATTTGATTAATAAGCAAGAGAATGTAGGTGCGTTGACATTCAATGCTTGATGACAGGCATTCGTGTGCAAATGTTCGATCAGATCATAGCGGAATCGGAGTAGATGGACTGCCCTGGCTTCAACGACTGTATGATGGGTGGTTTACTTGGCTGATAATGCACTGCTCACTGTATGTGGGCATGCAAGCGGCAATGCAGATCCTTGGTTGTGGCATACCAATTCGTGGCGTGGGTTGAGGAACGACTGGACCAGGCAGAGGTTGAGGAACAACTGGAAGAGGTTTGGGTACAAACGGAACAGGCTGAGGCACGACAGATGGAGGTTGTGGTGGATTATTGATGCACTGTTGACTGCAGGTGGGCATGCAAACTTGGATGCAGATTCTCGGCTGTGGTACTACAGGTCTTGGGGCAACCGGAACAGGCATAGGTTGAGGAACGACCGGAACTGGTTCAGGTACACGAGGGACAGGTTCAGGAACGACAGATGAAGGTTGTGGTGGATTATTGATGCACTGTTGACTGCAGGTGGGCATGCAAACTTGGATGCAGATTCTCGGTTGTGGTACTACAGGTCTTGGGGCAACCGGAACAGCCATAGGTTGAGGAATGGCCGGCACTGGTTCAGGTACAAGTGGGATGGGTTGAGGAACGACAGGTGAAGGTTGCGGTAGATTATTGATGCACTGTTGACTGCAGGTGGGCATACACACTGGGATGCAGATTCTCGGTTGTGATACGACAGGTCTTGGGGAAACTGGAATAGGCATAGGTTGAGGAACGACCGGAACTGGTTCAGGTACAAAAGGAACAGGTTGAGGCACGACAGGTGAAGGTTGTGGTTGATTATTGATGCACTGTTGACTGCAGGTGGGCATACACACTGGGATGCAGATTCTCGGTTGTGATACGACAGGTCTTGGGGCAACCGGAGC
This sequence comes from Anisakis pegreffii, assembly GCA_035041965.1. Lineage (NCBI taxonomy): Eukaryota > Metazoa > Nematoda > Chromadorea > Rhabditida > Anisakidae > Anisakis > Anisakis pegreffii. Next base: position 103,416 of record JAPYMA010000377.1, on the reverse strand, counting down.
AGGAATAGATTGAGGAACGACCGGGACCCACAAAGTATTCTACTATCTATACTTACCATAGACAAACGGTAAAATGGATTGGAGTTCTATCATGTAATGACTCTAATTTTGCAGTATTCTAATGCAAAATTGAAGTCATTGCATGATAGAACTCCAATCCACTAAAACCCTAACTAATTATACACCGACTGATATTCTCTCGTCGATGATACACAAACAACGTTCGAGATTTCTGATGATTTATTGTGACAAGAATCATATCATTAGCGATGATACCAATGTACATTTATAATAATAACCTGTGGTAATTCCTATTACTTTATGAAAATAGCCATATCTCTTCAAGCAAGGAGAATTGCTCAGCAAATTTTATGATATTCTGAATCCAGCGTTCTGGATTTATTGCATATGACATTCTGAATCTAGTGCTCTGACGGTAACGTCAGCTTGAAGATTGTATCCCCACATTCAACAAACTTGCTTCCGGGCAAACCTGAGAGTGCCGTTACACAATGCATTTACAGCGTATAGAAATGCGCGAATCAGTTACGTGAGATGCTCTCAGAAAACCTTCGATATTACTTGAATGAAACAATATTGCCCAAAACATATATACTTTTCTGAAACCAGAGAATCTCCAGAATCCGATTTTGCTGAGAAACAGATGTGTTGTCGTGCAAATCTGAGAGTACCGTTTATTTGAATATGGTGGTTCTAATATTATCCAGCTTACGTATGCATTGATCGATGCAGATACAATGTGTTGAAATGAGCGGAATATCCAGTTCAGATGGTTTCAGAAAATCCTCAATATTATTTGAAGAAAACAGTATCGCCCCACAACATGTATACTTTTCTGAAACAAAACAATCTGGAGAATCTAACGGTGGACTGAAACAAACGTGCTTCCGGGCAAACCTGAGAGTGCCGTTAGGTTGAAAGCGGTGGTCCTGATACTTGTACACACTGGTCAATTCATATAAAATGTATTAAGATGAGCAGCTCAATTACGTTAAACGGTTTCCTTAAATCGTCAATAATACTTGAGGAAAAAAATCGCCCGACAACATGTATGTGTTCCTGAAATTGTATTTTTCATTATGAAGGTTCATTCTAGGTTAAAATCTCGAAAACTAGACTATGAATTTTCCTGAAACCTTCTCTACTTGTAGAGAATTCAATTCTCTTTCCAATGGACTACTTGGTATTGACCGGTCAAATTTCTGTTCCGGCACTTTTTCCATTTCAATCGCTCGCAAAGGCATTATTTTTCGCTATGAAGGTTCATTCTAGATTACAATCTCGAAAACTAGCTGGTGCATTTTCCCAAAACCTTTCCTGTTTGTAGAGAATTAAATTTGGAATCAGTCGCGAAGGTTGCGCTACGACGATTTCTCGTCATTAGCTTTCACAGCTACATTCATTCTGTTCGTTTTGTGCGCATTTACGAATCGTTTTCCTCTCGTTCTCCCACCTTTCAACATTCGGGTGCGTGCGCGTATGAAAGTGCACTTTGGCCTTCTGTTACCTCAACCGTTTGTATAATGTTTTACGGTTTGGATCTTAAATCTTAAATATTTTTATTTTAAAAAATCTTGTTTTATCTCATCGTATTAGTTATATAAAGGTTAAAAATGAGGCAGAATAACTGCTGTCTGTCGGACGCATTTAATAATGTAATGCAATAAGCTTCGATTTTGTATCGCGTAACGTAAGATGTGGCTTTGAATGTTTCTCGCACAAATTACTCTTCACTTCATGTTTAGACAGAGTCATCATCGAGAAGGATATTCAATAATTGTCAAATTTTATTCATCATATCTAACCACTTGAACTGGAATGGTCGAAGATGCCTGAATGCGATACACAAGATGAAATTTTCAAAAGACTTACATTCGGTGTGAAGAAAACGAAACTTTTCAAGCAGACGACTGGCAAGCAAGGTAAAATAGATGATCAGTGTTAAATCGCGGATTGATGATCAGGTTTATCACCTCAAAAATATGGAATCGACTACATTTGAACATCAGATCCGAAAAAAAGCCAAGAATAATTTTCTCAAACCAATAATTTTATCCTTTCAGAGGTTAATTTTGTCCTCTGCTATGTTGTAATGAATGAGATATTTCGCCTATGAGATCACTCTCTTGGATTCATAATCTGAATCATTCACCTCGAAACGTTTACAGTGTCGAAAGCGCGCTTTTACATTTCATGTGTTAATTTTTACATTCAATTTTCACAGCTTGTTACATTAATGGACATTCCTGAATTCATTTTCTCTTGTGCTCTTTCAGAAAATTCTGATCATCTGAGGATACGCGTTTTACCAGATGATGAGATTGGATACGAAGATGGAAAGACAGAAACAGCCGGCGTTAAGGAGCACGATTCGCCAGCAAAATCGTTGCAGAATGATGAAAACGAAGATTATGAAGGTTCACTGGGAAAGATTATGGATTATTTCAATCTCTTCTCGATCAACATCACTGAAGCTGTAATATGTCAGCGATTATGAGATCTTCGTACCCATACTAGAACCTTTCTATGCTTCCAGGACCGGAGTTACTGAGTGGGTCTCGTTTGTCGATAAAGTTCAAAAAAGAACGGAAGAGAGCTGAAGAACGAAAGCGTGGAATCCATACAGCAAAGGTAAAAGGAATGATTTTCAACAGGGCGATCGATCTTTGTTAATGAGTCTAATTAGTGATCAGTTAGATGTGGAAACATTTTACATTTCAAATGCTTTCAATGTTTAACAAAACAATAGTTTTTGTTACATTTACAATGTTGAGCATGTTCATTGCAGATGAATCGTATACGCAAATTGAATCGTATTTACACATGGGGTGATAATATACCCGACCCATTTATTAATTTCACCGATATCGATGGTATTCCCAAAGAATTATTGGACAATCTCAATGAATTTGATATAAAGGAACCCAGTCCCATTCAAATGCAAGCGTTACCGATTATGCGACAAAGAAGGGAACTGTTGGCAAGTGCACCTACAGGTGAGATTCTTTGATGAGGTTTTCCTGGCGTAATCTGTTTTCTCAGTCATCTGGCACTTTATCGCTTTATGGTGTGAATGACAGTGCTCTTAAATGATCTGTGAATTTCAAGGATCTGGTAAGACTTTGGCGTTCATAATTCCAATTGCCATGGAATGCGTTCGTCTGAAACGAATGCCCAAGTATCAACAAGGTGGAAAATTAATCGCACTAGTATTGGAACCAACACGTGAGCTTGCTAAACAAGTCAGCTACTAATCATTAATTACTTCCTTCAGTATTTTCATTGTTTCGCCAATAATGTTTCCTTTGAACGATTACTTGTATTTGTGTCGTTTGTGAATTCCGTGTGAAAATAGTTGTTTTTTTCCATAATTTTGAAAAAATAAATTGATGTTTAGAAACTGATTCAAATGTGAACAGTGATCGAGTTTGAATTGGTTCTTTTCAGACTTATATGCAGTTCATGAAATACACTCAAAAACTGCCAATTTCATGTGCGCTCATGGAGGACAATAAACTTCCATCAGACGGTGGTTTGTTTCATTCGGATTGATGATGTTTTTCTTCAGAATTATTTTGTTTTTCATCTTTGATTTTGTCGATAGTGTTTCTGACGTGAATTAATTTTGTTGAAATTTTTGTATTGTTGAAAATTTTCGTACAAATAGAAGATAATGTAACATTGGAATATGCATCTTTACAGCAGATGTGATAGTATCAACACCCAATCGGATGGTTTATTTGATTGAAAATAGCGGAGGTGATTTGAAGTTATTCAAATGGTTGAGATGGTTAATAGTTGATGAGAGCGATCGTTTATTTGAAACAACTGAAGGCGATTCGAAGTGTTTCCGGAATCAGGTGTGTACGTTACAGATCTCGTTCAGAGTCACAATGTTTTTAAGCCGAAAAAAAATTTTTTTTGAACCGCTTGTGTAGAAACATTGAGGAAAACAGATGAGATATGCAGTTGTTCTTATTGCTATGATATAGCATCTGAGGTGAAAAATACGTTGGTGTGTTTTTTGATAACTGAATAATCAAGACTCGTTGATTTTTGAAATATCACAAATTTCTTGTTGTACCCTATTCAGAAAATGTGATAAATCTTACAGTTATCAAAAGTTTACCAAGCGTGTGACGGTAAATTCACTCATCGAGCCTTCTTCAGTGCAACGTTCTCGTATGAGGTTGAAGACTGGTGTAAGGCGAATTTGCATAATGTTGCGATGGTCTGTATTGGTGCTAGGTGGGTTGTATTTCCATTTTAAATTCGTTTCAAAAATATATGCATAATTTTCATTCCTAATATCATGATAATTTTCGCATTCTTAATTGCTTCATGATATCGGATTCTCCTAGTGTTCAACTTTCTTCTGTATTCTTTATGATTTTCTCATGGAATAGTTTTTTTTTCATCATCTGTTATTTGAGGAATTCGGCAGTTGATTCCGTCGAGCAGCAGTTGGTTTTCGCTGGATCGGAGTATGGAAAAATTATTGCAGTACGATCACTATTCCAGCAAGGCTTCGAACCTCCAGCATTAATTTTTGTTCAGGTTTGTTCGCAGTGCTAATGGAAGTTGTCTTCGGTTAAGCAATGAGCATTTGTTTCAACCGATATGATCATTTTTTAGATTACTTGTGAAATGATTGATTGTACTTTTCATTGTTTTGAACTCATTCTACAATGATGCTTATTTCTTTATTCGTTCATTTTTTGGATTATGTTTGAATTTCTCTGCAAATGCCTTTGTTCACTGACAGTGTGAGCAAACAATCTGTCAGAAACTTTGAAGGTAGGGAATGAAAAGTTGTGCGTATTACAGAGTAAGGATCGTGCGCGTCAACTGTATTCTGAGATCAATTCATTCAATCCTCCAATTCCAACTGCACTGATTTCGAGTGAGAGAAGTGAGAAGGAGGTGTGTTTAGAATGCATTAATCATCATCTTTTCAGTAATTTTATCTTCTCAATTAATTTTTCGTGCTCATTGCTTGATACACTCAACCAAATCATATTCATAGCGTGATGCTGCATTAACGAAATTCCGTGATGGTTCTATCTGGGTGTTGGTATGTACCGAACTGATTGGTCGTGGACTGGATTTGAAAGGAGTGAACTTGGTGATTAATTTCGATTTGCCAACATCGGTTGTGAGTTACATTCACCGAATTGGTTAGTTCGTTGTTTCAGTTGAGAATTGTTTCATCGCATCATATCTGCCCTTATCATGTCGAATGCATCGTTTAGGAACCGCTCGCTGGATTGATTGTGAAGCGCATATTAGAATTTTCGATCTGTTGATTCATATGATCTTATATTGATTATTTTGACTGATAGTAAATATAACTGTTTGTATCACATTTAGTCGCCTGATTCGAAGATGTATTTTGCGGTATTTGATTGTCGTAAATTGTTGTATTCTCTCACATATTCGCCTCTGCTCAAGACATGAGTTTAATCATGAATCTTAATGATACGATCAGGTCGAACAGGACGTGCGGGTCGTCGTGGCCGTTCTATAACGTATTTTACCGAGAAAGATCTAGATGTAGTTCGACCAATAGCCACAGTTATCAGCCAAGCTGGTTTTGCGGTTCCTGAATACACCTTGCGAATGAAGAAATTGAACAGGTCGACTTTAATTCAAAATTTTGAACAGAATTAAACTGCCATCGAACATACTTTGCAATAGGTCGAGCATTATATCATAGAGCTGGAGATGGATGTGATCGGTTGATTTGAATCGATCGGTTGATCGAAAGTCGTTTCAGGAATGATCGGAAAGATTTATTGAGACGACCGCCGAAGCGGAAGAATATTGGTGCAGTGAAGAAAAGGTTTCTGAAGAAATCCGAATCCGTATCTGAAGCGTCAAATTCGTTGAATAATTCGAGAGGTAATGGAAATTTGAAAGGAAGCATTCAACGACAACGCAGTCAGGATGGTTCAGGAAAAGTAAAAAAACGAAAATCAGGGATGGAACAGAAGAAGAATCATCAGAAACGTTTAAAGAAAAGTGTGTAAACAATTGATTAGAAATTATGAATGATAAGTTAACTGATATTGTTTTGATGCTACAAATGTTACAAATATTGTTATGGTTGTTGTTGTTTTGTACGTTCGTTGTTATCGTTATGAATAAATAATGGATCTATTGCATCATTTAACGATGAGTGTTGTGGTTTAAATATATTGTTGTTACGTTTTCGGGAGAATTTTTTGGGGAATATTTTGCAGATATTTGGGAATATTTTTTTCGTTTCAAATTAATAATCCATACAATGAAATGGGAATAATCAGTGTCGGGCAATAGCGCGCTATTCCGCTAGTCCGCTAATAGCGAATAGCGGAATAGCGATGTCGGAAGATCGAGTGAATAGCGATAGCGGGAACGGCGCTATCGCTGTTCGATAGCGAACAACTTCCGCTATCAGTTTGTTTACAGTACAGAATCTGTTACAACAACAAGCAATCATGACTATGGAATTTCTAATTGCGCTAACCTAAACACATCTAAAAAACTTAGACTGTTGACTTGATAGTGGAGGAATTCAAAAAGAATACATGAAGAAACATTTTCAGAAGAGTTGATCATTCAGACAAACTCAAAGGCAAGTCTCCTTTAAGATCGCGATGTAGACAGTGATTGATTTGGGTCATTGTTATAAAGAATTTGATGATGTTCAATATAATTAACGAAGGCATCGGCATCCCATCAGAATGGGATAGTTACTGTATAGTGGTCAATTGGAAAGGTGAGAGGGTCATTCTCGAGGTCTGACTGTTTGACTGTTCGTGTTGTTGGTTTATGTTTAGTAGACGAAACGAAAAGATTGCATTAATCGGCTTAGAAAGTTTGTCTAATAGTAAGTGGACTTGAACGGTGGTAGTGTGTGGATTTGCTGTTGTCGTTGTTAATGTTATTGTATTGCGATACATTCTGATTGATTTACCCATTTCGCATAGCTCGTCAGGAAAATCTTGTGAATTGCCAGTAGCTGTTGGTTATCTAACGATGTTCAGCGAAGTGTATAACTAATTATAATAGAATCAATGAAGAATTATTCTATCAAATATATGTATTCTCATTAAATGATTAATATCAACAATTCCCATGAGTTTCGTTCACTTGAAGAATCGCCCACAAATTGCTGAAGGAATCAAAATGTCATAGTTTAAGTGACGTTTTGCTCGTCCAAATGCGTATTCATTGATGAGATTCGGATGCAGTCACGATCAGCTAAACATGCCAGTCAGTGCACGTTTATGCCGTGCACTCTCTGTCATCTAATTCATTCCGTTTCAGCTGATTCAAATTTGATTATAATAGCTGTGTCATAATTGAGTTATTCAAGCTGAAAGTTCACTTATATTAGCAAAAGTTTGAATGAGGGTGTGAAATCGAATTGAATCATATCGAGAATTCCAAAAAAAAATGTTTAAATTCCAGCAGACTGATTATAATGAACCAGTTTGATAATGCCATGAACATTCGTGTACCATTAGGGTGTCGGCGAATTGGTGAATTTTTCATTTATAGTTCAATGATTTCATTTATCTTCGAATATCGCTTCATGAACGACTGACTGCTCATCCATCCATCATCTATCGCTTAGGTAATGACTACCCAATACAGTCGGTAGAAAAGAGATAGCGTTATTGACTGCAGAAGATCTCTCTAAATACATAATGAAATATGACCCTCTACTTTTTGAGTCTGTTATGAACGAACAAGTTAAATGTAAAATGTATACGAATAAAATGCGATTTTCTGCATGTTGCTACGATATTAATTACGATTATTGTTAAGTTCATGTTTTTAAATAAACTTCCACTAATTAAAAGTGTTCAATCGTTAACTGTAACTGATAATCATACGGTGACTGTTTCAATTGTTCTCCATTCAGTGAAAAAAGTGAAATTCCTTTCAAGAAGCTTGAATGAAGCATCGATCATTTGTGAATTTTGATCACTTCCAGTCAACAAACAGTCCGTTTGAAGAGCTCTTGCTCACGAATCTTATCTCCAGTGAATAGGGGAAATATTCATGGTGGGATCATATCATTGATATGCTGCTGAAGGCTTGATCATCTTATTCGATATTCAGATAGCCTTATTCAGCTAACTTCTTCAGGTAACAACTGAAACAATCATTAGACCTTGTTTCACTCAAGTTTAAAAAACAAAGAAGAGAAATTTCGGAATGCGCTCGAATTTTATAAGCTGGAGTACTTGTAAATTTGAGTAATGATGTTCTGGGAGTAACGGAGAAATCGAAATGATTTATTGAATTGAGTTATTATAATGACATTTTTATGTTGATGATTATAATATTAATTAAATTAGCAAAAATTCATCAGTTCAGTTTTTTTCAGCCCAAATTTTTGATGTCGCCATAAAAATTTCAAGAACTAATAAATGTACACCGTCAGATGTGATGAATTTGATAATCTGAATGATGCTCATGCTTAACGTTTCATCAAGAACCGTGCAAGCTTCCAACTCCTTTGAAATAATAAATTCAGCGATGCTGCTTCAGCAGTATCGCTGAATTTAGTGAAACATTTAGTTCGGAGAGGACCTCTCATGCGAGGCAGGGGTGCTTTTGGCTGAAAATTGATGATATACTGAATGAAATAATTTGAATTTAGTGCGATAAAGTAAGATGCTGATTACTGTGTTTTTAAATTGATTTCAATCAATTAAAAATGTTCATTCACCAAATGTGATCAATGGGATAAATGTGATCAGTAATCATACGGTGATTGTTTTCGTTGTTATCCATTCAGTGCAAGAGTTTCAAGAAACTCGTTTCAATAAGCTTGAGTAAAACATCAATCATTTATGACTCGATGAACAAACGTCGTCGACAGATGCATTATGAATGAGCTTTATTACTGTTGGAAAGCGCGCATTCTCAGCTTAGAATGACTTATCGCAATATCGGCAATGATTTGTCGAGGTTTTGAGGCGTATGGAAGCGTCATGAAAACTATTACTTAAACTTAATTACTAATTACTCAAAAATTCAGCTGTCAATCGCACGTGTACAACAACGCCTTTCTGATAAAGAATTACAGCGTCTATCATCATTTTTAGTAATTGGGCCATACCTAGTACGTTTCAAAATTCACGAATTCCTCGTAAAATCCGCATTTCCAATTGAAGATTTTCATCTGCATTGAATATTTGCAAAAATTCTATTCACCGATATTTATGTAGTTACTTTTACAATCAGCGATTGCGATAGGTCATCAGTAGTTCATGCCCCGTTATTATCATCAGTATCGTAGAACACAAATTTCTCATTTCATCATATTGTTGTTATCGCATACCTGATGGTAGCAGCGCAGAAGATCATCAGTTTTCATGGAATAGCCTATATCAGGCGATCACAGAAGTATCGCGAGCTGTTCGTGCATGCTATTTCACGGCTTCTGGGAACAAAAACTCGAGATGTATTGTTGCGATTAGTGCGATTAGCATTATAGTGCGATTAGTCGAAGATTAGCATTTTTTATGTTATTGAATTCATTTACAAGAACGTGTCGAAGCCGCACAAAATTTCAAATTCGTGTTGTTCAATCCGATCAACAATGAATGTCATGTTCTATCAATTCGTTATGACCAGCCAGAATGTGTGTGAGGACTCTAAAAGCTGCACATGATTCTGATAAATTCTTCGTAAAGGCTGTGCACCATCCAAAATCATCAGAGACTTACAGATTACATTTTTAAGACGAGTATTCTTCGAATCTTTGGAAGCAATTTCTCTGCATCATGTGATTTTTTTCGAAATTCTTCGCTGAATTTTTATCGATAAGTGGAAATTGTTTTATCATCAGTTGAGCAGACGATTATGAGAGGATTAATATTAATTAAACGATTATTATATTAGGATAGAATTTCCAGAAGCAGAGATATTCAGTGCCCTAAATATTTTAAGTGGCGATAAGCAAGATATCATACATTTCGGCTCAGATTTAGGCTGAGACTCGTGCCGAAACGCTGGTATTCATTAAACAAACAGATGATTCCGCCTCACCAAGTTGAGCTATCTATTGAACAAATGAACGCTTCACCGATTAGAGCCCGAGCCCAAATCTAAGCGTAAATGTAGAGCACCGCGACATCCCGCTTTACTTATCGTCACTTAACCAAATATCTTTAGTATGCCGATGTCCATTATCGGAAGAAAAGGGACTTTTGTCCCTTTCGGCTATACTTCTAAAATGATTGGCTACCAGTTGATCATTGTCGCCACTTGCAGCGATTCGATACAGTCGACCAATGAATTTGATCTGCATTTCAGAAACCGATCTAAACTTGAAGGTTGAAAATATTGATCGTTTTGAATGGAGTTCTATGGTCGAAGATGGCTTACGAGTCTGATGCTATTATGCGCATCTATTGATGTCAGTTTGACAGTAATTGATCCTGTTAAATTCATCAGGTGAGTCTTTCAAGCTGTCTTGCACAATCACACATACGTAACGAGGTTATTCTTCTGTATTCATCTGAATGAACAACGTGATTTCTATTAATGATTCACTTTATAATAACCCATTTTTATTATGAATTACAACTCAAGATTCATTGTCTGCATTATGATAGAAGCGATTGAAGTGTGAATTCATTTAGGTGAAGTAATTAAGTTTCAGCGATCCGATGACTCTCTTAATACAAAAACCGGATCGAACACAAGAGTCTGCCATGCCGATTAATCGGAATTTCTGGAACCGAAAGAGGAACGTTTTTGAGCTTCAGGTTTTCTTCGAATCGTCCATTGTTTCATGACCATTGCCGTCTCTTAGGAAGTGCTGATTGATTTTCACTATTATGAGAAGTTCTCAAAAAAAAAAAGAATCACTGGGAGAAGTCCTAAAGCCGTACGAGCATTCAGTCATGAAAATATAATGAGACTTACGATCTCATGTTGAACATAATTACAATTTTGTTGAAGGTATCCCTTAGACTGAGCGATATTCAATGTTTCACTTGTGCTGAAATGTAAATTTTTTGAAATTTTAGCAATCCAAGCGGAATATATGGAAGAAATTCCGTCGACCCGTGAACAGCTATGCATTCAGTTCTCCGTATCTGGATAGGATCGAAGGAACATACGATAAGTCATTGCTGACCAAGAAACGTTACGATAAAGGATCAACACCATTCCATAGTTTCGTTTGACCATCACACCACTAAGCTCGTTTCTTTTCACTTTCGATAGCCACTTTTCAAATATGATTTCGAATGAAAATCAATATAATCTCGGAATTATTTCTTTGTAAGAACATTACCGTGACAGAGGAATTATTGCCAGAGAATAAATATTCGAATCGCATCAAAACCTCAAGAAAGCAGTTTCATTTTCTTTTGAATTTTCGAATGGCTATTTCTGCGTGTATGCAAGCAGCTGCTTGTGTAGAAGTCAACTTCAGGCGGTGTTTATCGACAATTATTTACATATTGTACAAGACCACAAATTATTGAGAAAAAATCATCATCGAAATGTACTGAACACATCATTCGAATGCAACAACTAACGAACAATTCAGCTGTTCGAAATAATTGAATACAAAACTACTCGCGATATAATTACCACAAATAATCAATCCATACGAAATGCAACTAGCGATGAATGAGTTGCTGTTCTTTCAATGGACAAACATATTTTGACATCATTGTTATTAGTGCTACGATTACCCTGAACATTATGATTGTCTTAATCGCGATCTTAGCGTCATAATTAATATTACCGATATTCTTCTCAGCATCGCACAGATGTTTTGCTATGCTTATTATGACAGATGCATAACAAACATTCACACTAGCCATGATACAGATTACATGAAAAACAAATATCATTCCTTTAATCACTAAGATTATTGCTATCATTATTACTATAATGTTGTTCGTTTTAATTGCGCAGAACACTTCTCACTGATGATGAGCGTTTCTTTTCACTGATGAACAAACGTCGTTGATTACGACCGATATTGTGTTGCGATCAAAGAGATACTTTACCATCCAGAAATTATTACAATTTCTTTCTGAAGCGTCAACTTTTCACGCAAATTTCCGTAACTATGCTATGCTTTACAGTGGCAGTGAGCGAATCATAAACAATGAAAGAACTGCAGACTCGCAATCAAGTCTAAAATTGAAATTTTCGGTGAATTTATTATATGAAAGCTGATGTTTCAAACTGGTTGCATCTCGTTAAAAAGGCAATCTAAAGTGATGTACTAACATATTAATACGAAAAGTGAAACGTTACGATGATCACATCACTGCAATAAATCCCCAAACAACCAACGATAAATAACAAACTAACGAACTATAACTGTATACATATACCTAATTTATAAGTTAAGCACATATAATACAGATCGAAAGTGTGTTTTATATAGAAATTATTTCACTGAACAAACGCAAGGATATCCACAATTAACGCTTCAATGGTAATGCACTCTCATAGGATGGCCTAAACGGTTCGGTTGATAAGTTTGCCGTTGAGCCTGAATTTGTTGAGCCAGGAAGTGTGTGATAAGTTGGCGGATCCGGTAACTGAACACTCGGCAAGCCAGGATATGGGGGTGGTGGTTCCGCGTAGGTTATCTGAAAAGAGCAACTCGCAAAAATCAATTCAGCTTTGCACATGAATCTCTTCGGAATTCAACAGCTTCAATTCAACTGAACGATGACGTTTCTGGATTAACATTACAGAAGGAATATGAGTTATGCCTCTCAAAACTGTTTCCGTTATCGAATTTTGCCCTTTTCATTTCATTTATTTAGTTTGCATTTTCACCGCTCACAACATGCTTCGCCCCGACTCTCTTGGATTCACCTTCATTGCCGAATTTTTCAGCAAACAAATTGTGGATCAACTTAGAAATATTTCAGTATCGGAAGCTTTTGAAAAACAAAATTTGAAAACGTCATCGTCGAAAAATAACTTACCTTGGTAACGTCGATTGCTTGTATCATAGAAGGGGCACCAGATCGCATGTCGAATGTCCTAATAGGCGGATAAATACTTGGAGGATTCGGAGGGGCTAAGTTATTATTCTGAAATCTTTTTTAGGATGAATTCTTCCGAGAAATGAGGTTTATGTTTACGACAAGTGATACTTCAATTAGCATGACCAATACTAGTTGAAAAGAAAATTGACTACGTTATATTCAAAATTGTTGTTGTTGTTGATGGGAGAGAGCAAAATCGTGGTAAACAGTTGCAGTAAAAACAACCTCATTAGACATGAAATTTGGTACACTGCAAAATTCACCGTAATGAAGCCTGTAAATTGGAATAAGATGAAAGTTTCCAAACGAACATACGTTTGAATGTGCTCGAGAATACAGTTTCGAGAATTTCTTCACAAAATGTATGACCACAGCTAGTACAATAATAGCGAGTACGCAAAATAAGTGTATCATCCATTTCATTCTCACTGCGATTTCGGCACTGAAATAGAGTTGACACATGACGCCTCGATAATTTCATCAATCGAAAGTTTCAGTCATACACGAAATTGAGAAGAACTCACAGAGCATTACAACGTACAAGTAAACAGCAACAATAGGGGAGTTGTTGCGTAAATAAAACACAAATAGGAGTAATAATATTATGATAATTCAAAAAGGTGTTCCTGAGGATGGCATAACGCGGAAACGTTTTATATCATCTTAAAGTTTCTGGCTAAGCAGGTAGTATTTTGTCACCAACAAAACATTGATGTTTTGATTATCCCATTTATCACTTCATGCGCTTTATGACTGAAGAAATCTTCCAGCAATTATTATGGCGATGTAAATTGCAGTTTTATATATTCTCAGATATTTGATACAATTGGATGGATTGGCTCAATATTGTCATATTGTACTAGTCAATAATATTTAGCGACTTTATTTGTATTGAAACAACGACACTGAAACGAAGAAGCTGTGATGCTCAATTGTAAAAATATCGTTTCCGCTTCGAAGCAATTGCTCTTCAAATCGACTGAGTTAATCCAAAGAACGAGTCGTTATTAAAGGATTTTAAAGTGAATGAACGAACGTGACTGTCGCACTAATGAATGTCAAAAATGCAACAATACAAATTCGGTGATGCATCGGCAAAAGCAATTTATGAAAAACGTTACACATTTAAATAACGACTCGACTGCATGATCCTTTCATAATTGTCTGTCGTTTTAGTGCCAGTTGACATTGCAGTAAGCGAGCGTGTGATTATGCTTAAAATCCGATCAAGCACTAAGCATCTGATAATAATAAAACCACCCATCATCCCAATACGATCCCATCTAAGCATTCGCTTGAAACATTCCGGTAAACTTCTATCATCAAATTATTCGAATTATGCAGTCATGTTATCAGTAAATGCCGCTTTAAATTCTTACCGAAATCCGATCGCATGGCGACTGAATTTTGAGTTCCGAAAAAATTTCAAATTTTCAGTAATTGCCAGCAGAGTTCAGTAATTTCAGAAGCTTTCCGCTTGGATTTTGACTAAAACTTTTGAACTTGTTTGTTGTAAGTTTTAAAATTGCATAAATTAGTTTCACGAATTTTGGGAATCTGAATTAATGCAAATTCGTGAATTTCATTATGAATCGATAGAATCAACTAATCTCACAAACACTCGGCAGTCTTTTCGGATGTGTTCAAAACGCTCTCAATACCTTTTTTTACGTCCGCTGTAATCGCTCTTATACCTTTTGTCATCAAACCCACTCTCATGTTATCTTTTTCACATTCTTTTCTTTTCATAGTTTCCAAGAGGCAAAGTCAATATTTTATTCCACTGCAGACACTCCCTAAACTTATGGTAACATCCATTGAAATACGACGATTTTCTCATTTTGTGAGAGTATCCATGAAATTGGACCGCAACAATGATCTATCTACAGGAGGGTTTCTCAACGGAACGTGCTCACACCCCTCGAATGCCATCTCGCACTCCAAGGTGTGCGAGATGATATTCCAAGGGCTGCGAGACAAGGCTTTATTTTTAGTTCACTGAAGTAGGCGAGGACGGACTTTAACGTGAGTATTTTTGAAAAAGCTAGGACGTACTCCAATAATATGGCTAAACGCAATTAATAAAAAACGTGAATTAATCAAATCGTTTGAATTATCAGCGAACAATCAAGTTGAATTATCAGTAATTTTCAATAAGTGATCGCATTTTGATCACGCTAGATCTAGGATTAATGCTACACAAAAAAGTTTAGTGTTTAGAGCGATATGCTTCCAAAAGCAACAACTGATGTGGCCATTTTTTAAATCAGTTAATTGGTCGAATGTATTTTAATGTACCATAATTTATTAATTGATCGACTGCAATCGACTAGTTGTCAAATTATATGAACGAGCATTTTATCAGCTGTTAACACCATGTCAAAGGTTCAGGCTCAGTGCACGTTTGTGAAGAAATGAGTAAATAAGTAAACAAACTGAACGAAAAAGACCCGTCCAATACGGAATCGTTAATATTCGTCGTCATAATGAAGCAAATAAATGTGATGAAATGAAAGTGTATCATCGAGAAATAACAAAAAAAACCCGTCATATTCGTGACCATTTCTGTAACGAGTCGAAAATATGTTACACGAAGAGAAACATTTAATACTTTCACAAAAGATGAATGAAATGGATATGTCATGTTATAATGCACATGAGATATTTTTCATTCATCATCATGTCTTCACTCACTCCTCGTTGAACGTTATCACTGCCATAATTCAGCTGATATTACCATAGAAACACAACAGTAAATTGACTGAGTGATGAATAACAAGAGCACACTTTTAATTAAACTGACGACATGAGTTACGTTATAGAGTGATTAGTTTTTATCAGTGTTAACCGTAGACGTTTCAGGTGCGCACTGAACGACTGAAAAAATATGCAGTCTATAGAATCGGAAACAGCTCAACATTTTCCGAAACTTTTTATCATTTCAGAGGCCAATTCGAGCAGTTAGGAACAGATCGACGAACATCGATTTATTCAGATGTCACGTAGTCATTGTTAGTGAAGTGCAACCGAACGGCCTTCGTCCACATCCACCTTAGGCATATGGAGTTCCATTACGAATTTCAGTTTACACTAACAACTGACAGGTGCTAATGGAAAGTATCGTGTACAAATGGAATCGTATGAGCAAGCTGGTTCAGCTGTTTCATATCTTATTAATAAGATATTGAATAGCTATAAATAGTAACTACTGATCTCAGAATTTGATTGATATATCCTATGATAAGTGAAAGTCCGATATTTCTATGAAAGATTTCTGTAGGAGAAACTTCAGAAATTTCCATCGAAATAAACGGTTCGTGAGATTTAAGCATTCTTAGAGTGCGTTCCTAGATTCGTAGATTACAATCGTAGTTGCAGATCATAGAACATAATTCAAGTCATAGTATTACTGCATTGACGACAATACTTTAATTGCATTGATTTAAGATAAGTGCAGAAGAGCGGAAAAGCGTAGGTCTAAGCAAATGAAGTAATCATTTAAGAACAATAATATTACATCAGCTGTAATAATGCCCGCATCCATAGCTTTAATACAATCCATCAGCGCAGAAGAATGTTTATGAAAAAATAGATGTCAAGTACAGATATGAACAAATGGGCATCACGATAAAAAATAATCAGATGATTAGAACATCTGATTATATTCAGCCAAAAACGGAGGAAATCCAAGTGAATAGAAGAAATTGCTCATGTGAATAGGAGAAATTGACCTGCGCAAATGATAGTACCTATTAATTAGATCATCAAAAAAGGTTTCATTTATAAAGTGCATAGCTCGAAAAAATGAAGTGTTCTAGGAACAACTCTAAAGGTGATTTCTTCGAAAACTTCGTATTTGCCGTACATAAGTTTACGCTGAAGTCCCAGCTCTCTTCACAAACAAGTGTGAAAGTACAGCTTCAATTAGGCATTGCTCGGGCACTTCAAAATCCATTATACTTGCATGCGAGAAGAATTAATCGTAGACAATTTTGAAGAGTAGCACAAAACAGTGGATCATCTGACTGATTTGAGTGCGGTCATACACGAAGGTATAATTAAGCGCTTTTGTAAATGAGGATGTTCTCTGAGATATATGAATAAAGATTGTTAATTTGATGGCATATGAAAGATTGATTGTGAATGCGTTGAATTGCAACACAATGAATGAACAATAAAGTATTCCAGTGACCATTTGAAATGTCCACTCGAGCATATGTTGACAAAGGTTTATCAATCAGTTCACATTTCGTAATGTGCCGAATCGCAGTATGTGACAGATGCTGACATCAGTGCTTGTTAACACAACAAACTTTGCATGATAACACGTTACGTAAATGAAAACATATCCTTTTCTTCGTCTCATTCCCCGCACAATAAGGGCATAAAGTAGGAGATTGTAAGTAGCAGATTTATGAAAAGAGCACATTGATGAAGGTCGTTCTGAAGAAGGTTGTTGTTATTATTACTGGCAGATGCAGGTATGTACGTAGACATAACCCGATGAATGGATATCATTTCACGTTGCTGCACAGCAAACAAACATTCCTACCTGTAAAATGACTTCGACAATGTCGATCAACTAATTGCAACAGATCACTCACGATCAGTGCTTTTATGCTATCGTGTTTTACAGCCTGCCTTATAAGTCTATACATGTACTGGATCATGGCATAGTACTTACAATTCCACAATAGCATCTTTTTTATTACAGTCTCAGAAGAACAGTAGCAATAGCGTACTGCTATTCGCGAACATTTTATAGAATATGTGAAAATGAGGCGATCAGTTACGCATATTTATATCTGAACTTGAAAATACACGTGCTACTATGCAGCTGAGTACTTGGAAGTATTTATACGGACGATTGGATTGCAATATGACATAATGTGATATATAATCGTGCAAGTAAAAATCACAACATTGTGCGTAAAATTTATCGTTGTTTGTACATGTTTCATAAAAGGAAATGGATTGAAGTTGTTGAAGGTTATTGAAGAACAATGCCACTGTCACTGAGATGAAAAGAAATTCACTTATGAAAATAAAGAATTATACAGTAATTCGTCGTTTACGGGCTGCAGCGAGGAATTGTCTCATTTCGGAATCGACCCTCGAGGAAGCTGGATGCCAACTCGGATCAACTTGAATGGTGACGTTCTTGGAGTTTGCTTTGTCTTCGGAAAATTTCAGATGAAGCACACCTGCAAAACTGGGCGATGCTGATTAGTGAGCAACACGATTGCAATAACCTATACACTCAAAGTCGAATTCTAACGCATATGCGTCGAACATGTTCAGTGTGAGATTCGTAACCTTTTGAACCATCAAAAAAATCTCATTACAATATGCAACAACCGCAAACTTGAACCAATATCACATTTCTACCACAATTTGATTTCATGAAACTTTTTTTTAACAGTCACAATTTATCGTCAAAATTGATAATGAATTGAATTGAGAGCAATCATTCAATGGAACTTTATTATTGTGAATTAATTCAATTCAGAAGTAACTGTTATGAATTTTGTAGCCACAAAAGACCGGATTGTGACTCAGTTCTGTCAAATAACGGCTCATCTCTGTTCTTGAGGCTCAGTTCGTTGTGACGAGAACAGAGCTGATCAATATTTGCGAGAGTTGTTTCTTAGTCGAATTCAGCTAAAGTTTTAGAAGCGATAGCCGTTACCAGTTGCCGTCAAGTTCGCCACAACAGCCTTTTGACGTAAATGCGGTGGAAGAGCGAATCGTCGCAAAAATTCGCGTTTCACGGTGCCATGATCTTCGCATCGTTCCTCATGATCGCCCTCAACGATAAGTGCGTCTTCAGAGAGTCGAACCAGTAAATCTGCTGGACAAAACTGTGAAACATCCAAATCGATTTGTACATCTGTGCCAGTATAAAATTTCTGAAATTAATGCGCTTGAGTAGGATATTTCTATTTTATTCTCATGCATTCACATTCAACAGTTCTAAATTGGTCTTCAGATGAATACTGATTAACAATTCAAAGTTCACGTAACGTTCTGAGGACTACTGCTTGTCACACCCTGCATAAACAACACCCAAAATGTGGTATTTATGAACTATTATACTTTTGAACTCGATTCTGTTTGTTTTGCTGATGCCAGTGTTTGTGGTTTTGGTTGGGACTGTTTGTGTGTTGACTGTGTTGCTGGTGCGAAAGCGACGATTAATAATTTAGTTTATCCACACAATAAATGAAGACGATAATAACGGTTCAATACAGTGAAGATGGTTGAGTGACGAGAGATGCCGATGATGGCTCATAAACAACAACAACACTGGATACACGAACAACACACTAACTGACTAATACGGAGGAACTGATATAACTACACTGAGCTACTTATATAGTCATTGAGATTAGCTGATTACGAAACAATGGTTACGAATTGCCAATGGTGCTCCCAGAACACATGATATGCAAGGCACCATAGACAGACATACAAGAAACCGTAAACAATAAACAAAAGATCACCGGTTTATCACAACATGATCCTTCAGATTCCACTTCAGTGCTTTTTTAATAATGTCAATTAACAGAACGTGATTGTTAGGATCATGCAACGTTTTGGTTCAATCTGTTTTGGTATTTCTGAGTCAGTGATTTCTTTTAACAGATATTTTGGTCTATGTGGACTAGCGATTATTGAGGATCCATAGAGGTGTTTTGTCGTGCATGATCAGCTCATTTCATTGCTTCAAAGAAACTGAGTGAGAGCGTTGCGTGTAGACGATCACGATATGCAACTTCGGGTACACAAAAAAAGTGGAATGGGAAAGAAGAGCACAACTCATGTGTATCGTGCACAAAATACGTTGACATTTTGCATTCATTGAACGTTCTCGGAACGAAAAAAAATGCCCTTTCAAAATTTGCAATTAGCATTTGCTGCAGGTTGTTGTTAAGCAAATACCGTTACATGCGAGAGGAGATCGCTAATAAGGAAGAGAGTGAGCAAGTCTTGGAAAAAAAGCAAAAATTAGGAAACAATCGTTATTCATGAACAGCTGGGAGAACATTGTTCGTCAGTTGCTACACACGTAATCAGTGAATCAGTGAAAAGGCTAGTGAAAAATCACACGGGGAAAGTGCAACAATTATACTTGCTGATAAGAGTTGGACAAATGCACTGGTGATCAGCTGTAAGTTAATGATAACATTCGAGTGAATGAACAGGTTACCATATATTTAGTAAGTACATTGTGAATATGTCGAAATCGATTGGCAATTTAATGGATTAAGGAGGTATGTTAAGAGATTTTTACCACAGGATCAACAGGATGATGTGTGACCGATCTGGCAGAGTTACCGATCCAATGCGGGCATAGACCCGTTTCATGGTAGCCATGATGATGACAACCTTCCTCTTGAATTTCTGGAAGCGATTTACGTCTATTGTAATCAACTAGTCCACGAAGTCCACGAAGAACTGAGGTAATACCAGCCATCACTCACTTGATCTGAACAAAAAAGAGCTGAGATCTGGTGGAAATTTGAGGAAATGAAAAGAAAATACTTACGGAGTAACGAGTATTCAACGCTTTTGATAGTAAACAGTTGGTAGAATGAGTAAAAAAAGTGTCGCTCCCGGGTGGACTTGAACCACCAACCTTTCGGTTAACAGCCGAACGCGCTAACCGATTGCGCCACGGAAGCACTGACTTAGATGAAGACGCGCACATTATATTGAATGAGACGGTTTAATGGTGATAAATATTTTCAAAAGACTATGGAAGGGTGGCAGTGAATATGTACAATGCACTGAAAATTGTGTGCTTAAACAATACATCTAAAGTTGATACAAAACGAATTCGAACAAAACTGGTTGCTTCAATATTCCGGCTAAATGCGAATCGTGCATATATTAACAAGCTCATAATCAGTTAAGTAAAACATAATGAATAATAATTATGAATAATAATAACGAATAATAATAACAATAATAATAATAATGAATAAATAATAATGAATAATGAATAATCAGCCAAAATCTTAAGTTTTGGAAAAGTTTCTGTAATGATTCGAAAAGGTTTCCAATGAAACTTCAAAAGAATTTCAAACGCTTCAACTGAATGATACGCTGAAGAAGCATGCAATCTCTTTCTCCACCCTGCCCCAACCCCCCCCTTCATTTAAAAGAATCACACTTAGACAGAACAATGAAAAAAACGATTGTATTAAAGTCCGCATGATAAATAATCACTCTGTATTAGACAGGAGAAAAGTTCTTGGAAATAAGTTTTGTAAAACTGTGAAAATGACTGAACAATATTTCCACACGATCCCCATTACTGACATGCGATTTTGGGCAAGCCATTTGTGAGCAATATACGTAAGAACTTTGGATTTGTTATCGGTGAATAACGCACGATTCATTTTCCCTCAAACATTTGAACAGAGCATTGCAATGAGGCATGCGATACCCTCGGGGTTTTATTTGGTGCGTGGCTTGGACAAGTGACATTTAATGACGTCTCTACTCAACACCTCAACTGAAACTTACTTCCCAATTGTTTAACATTTATCTTACATTCGATGAACCATAAATAATTGAATGCACGCAATAATTTCAATTACCCACGTTCAGGGATGCTTAATGCAGGTATGGATATGATTTCTTTGAAATATTGAGTCCGACACGATCTGCAAATCAGGAGTTTTAGGAGTTATATTATTATATTATTTCACTTGGAAATTTTCGAACATTCGAGTTTTAGTTATTTGGTAGATTCATCAAAATTCAATACGATTGAGCAGTGTAGAAGTGATAAGCTAATCTCGGCAAATTCCTTTGCTAACCTATACAAATTGTATGATCTTCAAACTGCTTATATATTGTCCAAAAAATGCATAGTTTGCATTACTTTGTCAAATCCTACAAAATTGATCCTTATCGTGATCAGTGGAAACTTGTCTTTTTTTGCAGTTACTTCTATTAAACCTTGCATGTTTCCATGAATGAAACCACTCACTAATTAAGTACAATCATCCTTGAATGCTCACGTGTACTCTCGTTATTCTTTAAATGCATTATAACCAGCTATTTTAAATGTCAGAATAGGGGATCAATTTCAATTGCGTCTTTTTTTGAAGTTTCAGATAATTGAAGTTGCTAATGATAACTATCGTAGGTCATCATATATTACAGCTGTTGTTGTTGTATGTCTAGCTTTTTATTATTATCATCGTTATCATTGGATGCATTGTTATTATGAATCTGCGAATTGATGATTAATACAGTTGCTTTCGTTCAATTACCCTAATTTGAGGTAATTACCAGTAAAAGATTTGTCTTCAAGCACGAATCGTAACAATTATCGTCATTCACTATTATCAATTTCAACATGCTCATATCGTTAATAATCTACGCGTACTTTCTTAACAACGCCGTTACTAATAATAAAATTAATAAGATGAAGACTATAATAATTTTTTGAGTGCGGAAGTCAACTGAGATTAATTTTGAAATGGCAAACAAATCGTAAAATATTTATTGCAACAAACGATTCTGATGAAATTCGTATACAATGAACAACACATGAATTGGAGAAAACGGCAAAATATCGGAATATTTGCTATTGGTTCTTTCGAAAGTTCGAAGCACTCAACATCACACATTTGAAACACGATAAATGAATAAATCATAACGAATACATTATTATCTAATCCCTTAACGAATTTGCTGATGATCAATCGCATAATCCAATCGATCGTAGCCTCTATTGATTGCAACCAATCAATCAATAATCGTAAATCGGTCTCACAAGAAAGTTCACATCCGGAATGTTTTTTATCGGTCCGCGATCACTGAGTAATCCTGGCAGGGATGCTGCACTCATTCGCCATTTCCCGTTGTCTTTCACGTCAAAATGCATCATCGATAAGCACGGAATGCGTTTGTCTAATGATTCCATCTGCAAGCCTTCTCAATGATTTACTATTCGCGGAGTTGGTGCGAGTTGAAAGTTTGTCTGAGAGCTAGAAATATCCTTTTTTTGCATGGATGCAGTAACTCGTATCGAACTTGTGATGCCAGGTGACTCTCTGGAAAATGTTCGCTCTATCATAGAATGATCAATTAAACTTGTGAAAACCTGTCTGCGTGTCAAAGCTTTTCCATTTCTAATGAAGGATTGAATGATAGCATCTATCACACATGACTCGGCCACAATGATCGTACTCTCACCGAGTGGAATGTCCAGTTTTGAAACAACCTTTAAGTACAAGTATCTGCTGAATACTTTTTTATAATCATTTATTTGAAATGACCGTACAAGTACCGTATTTTCTTCCGTATACATGGGGATGTTTTCTCTCGCGCAGAATTCACCATTTTCAATTCTGTCAGCTAGTTTCTATGAATTTTCCTTTGAAATCTTTTACATAAATTAAAATTTTGGAGCATATAACGAAATGATCGCTTTTGAAAAGCTCATTCTGAAGTTTTTTGATGGAGTTGAGACGGAACTAAATGCATGATTAGTGCCATCGTTCTCTTCTGCATAACTCATTCTCTGTTCGTTGTTAATTTCATTGCAAAACTACATGAACTGCTCGTCGACGAGAAAATGATATCTTGATACGACGACTGCTATGGCAATACTTTGTTGATTTCATAATGTCGTGATATCGTAACCATTTTAAGAGACTACGCAATGTGATCTCAGTAGAAATATACAACCGAAAAGAACATACGAATGCAATTCTACGTTGAAATTCCTCCATAGTTTCTTTGCCTAATATTTCGTTGATATATGAAATTTTTAAGACTGTATCCTTTTTTAGTTTCACATCGAATTCTACAAAAAGCAAACGAATCTAGCATTGTTCAATTGAACTGACTGAATGAATTGATGAATGAAATAAAAATAACTGTCGATGAATTTTTGAACGAACAAAAGTAGCTATATAAAGAGTGCTCCATTTGTGTCAATTAGTTCACTAGTATTGCATAAAGCTTCAATCAAGAATGATTAAACTCTCGAAACGGTTTGTAAATTGATCAAATCGATTTGTTTTGAACAGTCACATGGTCATCTATAGCCACTAACTCGGGCATTTCGTTCCAACCGGATAGAAACCAGCCAGTCCAGGTTCAATATTCCAACCCACACCAACTGGAATCCCTTCGAGCAGTTTACGTCCCGTTTGAATGTCAGCAACTTGCGGTGATGTATAGATGACCGTCGGTACCTCGGTGACCATTGAAAGGCCCAATTGTCTCGACAAATGCGCACCAATATTCGTTAGTGGTGGATCTAACTGCAAAAATCATCGGACAACCATACTCTTCTACGGAATCATCATCTGGTTGGTCCACATTACGATGTGTGAATTGATCGGATTACAATGTGCAAAAAATGATTTTCGTTCCTGACCCTGCATCGATGCTTGCTTGTACCTTTCGAACCTTCATTCATTTTTTATCGGATAGGATGTTGTGATATCCAGTAGTGTGACAAACGGAACGGAGGATTCGAGATTGGAATCACTCGATGGAAGTAAAAGAATTTGTTTGAATAGTTTGCGAAACCAGCGATCGGAATAAAACTCACAAGGAAATCGTCAATTCGTTCACGTCTCCTTATTGAACTCGGCATATTCAAATCAAACGGACTGAAAGAGTTCTGCGTTGACTTTTAGTTATGAAATGAGAGCGGTTGATGACTAATTTGAAGTATATGAATGGTTCGCATACTGAATTTACCTATATTTCTGCTACTGTTTACAATTGTGATCACTGTTTTCAATCGAAGTGAACATCGACTGGTGCACCAAATTGTTACTGAATTCTTTTATGAGTACGACTTAAATTGCAGCAATGAATCACATTTGAGGCCGGTTTGAAGTGCAGTTGACTTTGAGAGAAAAGCCGAACACGGATCTAAATATCACTGTGGAAACCAGCTTACACGTATTCGCCGTTTTGGTTGAATGCATTCTTCGTCCAGTCGGGGAAAACGTCCGTTACGGTTTCACCACGTCGAATAAGAACTACTCGTGCATCCTCTACAAAAACGCTTCGTCTTATCTAGAGTAATTGGAAAAAGCCATTCATGTGGCAATCAAATGAACCGTGATAAATGAAAGTATTTTGAACTGACGGTCTCGGATTTGTTTCAAGCGAAGATTCTCAATCATTTGCGCGATAATACTGCATGCGAATATTTCGTAATCATCCTTCTGTGTCACGTCCGTTGTGGTTGTGTTTCCCTGTAATATACATTCTCAAAACCGAATATCTCAAAAGGCCTGGTGCCTTCATTGCAAGACTTGATCAAGATCATATCATAACATCCACCAACTGAATAGTTCCAATAGGACAGTCAAGAAACTGATAAATAGAGTAATAGTTACCGCAGGTGAATTGCCGCTAACTTGTTTACTCGGATTAACATTAACCGTATCGCTAGCGTGTGATGACGAGGACACATTTGAGGATGGAACTTCCGCCGATGTCTTAAGCGATGATTGGGTTGTAGTTGTACTTGAGTCTGAATTTGTCGAACATTAAAATATAATTTGAACGAATGATTTTGCGATTATGATTAAGACATAACTGAGAATCAGAATGGTTCTAGGAAATTCAATGATGTGTTCATACAGAAAGACAGAAAGACTACGACAAATAACGAGTCTCTGAAACGGGAAGAAGCTTGTTGTGAATAATGGTGATTGCAATGACTATGAATAGCAGAAACTTGCAAGTGTTCGAGTATAGTGATGAAGAGGTCATATTTGATGAATCCGTCGTATATGTTGACATATCCGATGCAGAGCTTCGCGTTGAAAATGTTTGAGAATATGCACTCGATGACTCACCTGAAATAGCACATTCAATTGCAAGCATATCAACATACCTAGCGCTATTTCCATTCGAATCCATACAATTTATACAGTAGTTTCAGTTAGTCACTTGGAAATTGCTCTGCCATGAGCAATACTCGAACATGACACTTATAGCGATGCATCGAGAATACATCATGCTAACAGTCTTTGTACGAATTTTTTTCCTTTTTTGAGGTGTTTTCATCATCGTCTCAGTTTTTTCCTCGAATATTCAGTCAGCTATTTCTCAGTCAGTGTTAATATTATTAAGGGATTTCGTCATTCTTTCACAATTGAGCTCGGGTCGTTCCTTTAATTTACTATCACGCGCTCTCTTTGCTCAGATGCCAGACAAATGTTCGTGCAATACAGATGAGAGATCGGAGATAGACCAATAAATATTGTCATGTCAATAAACAAATGAAAATATCGATGCGCGGTATTAAGCACCATCAATAAAGCGAATGCTGCAATAAGCATAAAAGTTTGATTCCAGTACGCAGTCTTTTACATTCGTGAAATTAATCGTTTCAGAGTATCAGTTCGGTTTGCTGGCACTTGTCATAAGAGAGAACGATCAACCACATCAACCAATTTTAATTACAATGAACCCTCAAACTTACTCATAATTTGCGTCGAAACAAAAATTGCCTACGAAAACAAACCGACCGCCCGAAACGATCTTCAGCCTGACAAACAACGCAGCTAAAGGAATTACACGGATCGATGAACTGATCGTGAGACAGAGGAAAATTTGAATCGGATGAAAATTGACATGTACGCAATCGGCGGAAGATTGCAAATTTAAACAGTCAAAAAACTTGGAATATGATGTTCGAAATCGAAAATTTCAGATCATTATGCAGTGACAGAAGGACTGAATTTGTGATTCTGTTGCTGGTAAAACTAGAATATCGTGGAATTGAATGACTTGTTACTTGGTTGAGATCAAGCTCGCAATCACATGGCAATTTTCGAACGATTTTTTCATCGATCACAGAGTTCTTTTGGAAAAATTTTCGAAATATTCGCTATGAACTTGCCTCCTACAAGTTGTCTTTCTTCCTGCATATGACTTTTCAAGAATTCATATATATATATACGAAACTATTTGAATTTTTACTCGTTCATATTAACAATTGAAACAATTCACTGTCATCGACAAATACCATTTTCGTCACCAATCCCCATTTGTTGACCAATTCTAATCCCAGTATGAAAAGTCACCAGTCTTGTTGAATTTCGAATCTACCGCAGTGTTCATGCATCTAACAACGAGTGTCGTTAGTGAAGCAAGAAATCATATCGTTGTCATTAATTCAATTACGATCCAACTGTACCAACTGCTGAAGAATGCATTCTATGATGCCAACGAACAGTGATGTCTCTGATCAATTAATTACTTCGCAATTGTTTAGACGTTGAAATGCCATTCAATCGCTATTCATATGCGCAATTTGATGCACTCACCTCTCAGCAGCAGTCAACAAACATGCTCCTTCATCCAACGATTAATTTCTTTCGTAACTTTTGTATCAACCTTCAAAACGACGATATTCGCCTCGCCTATTCCTTCGCTTCAAAGACAGACAACTCATCATTCATTTGTTCTTGTAATGTTTTTTGTGTACACCTATTGAGTTTGTTGCGAACTCATTCTCGTCTACTTTAAAGTGATTCAATTTATTCGCTTAATTTGATCACTGACTCATTTTCATTGCATTCATTCAGATGTGAATGATGGGTTGATTGGTTTAATTCAATCGTCGTCATCTTGGTCTAATATTGGTACATTTTTAAGCCTCAATACTGGACCAATATGACGACGTTCTTATCTTTTGAATATAAAAGATAAGAACGTCGTCATATTGGGAAATGCATAGACAGAGAGGCGCATTTCTTGACTGTCAGTGGGATTTCTTAGACTGTAGATGTTACATAGTAAGAAATTTAGAATCTGTTTTGCCAGAATGGAAACGTTGTTTGAAATACCCAAGAGTGATTCTGTGGTCTCTTGGATAGAGTTAAGTGGGTGGCCACCGAATTGCGAGGGCCAGCAGGATGCGGTTGGGGCCTCCGACTGATTTCCAGCGGTGCCCGTGATTCGATGGCCGTCGATTTTCGGTGGCCTCTGATCGCAGTCGCTGGGGCTGGTTTGGTTGGAAGCGTCGGCAAATCGAAATGTGGCTACTACCGATCGACAATCGACCGATACTCAAAATTCGCCTATCGGTGGCCACCGATTGAGTTTTCGGTCAGGCCTCCGTAAAAAATCTTGCGATTTCCAAAATTACTTTTGGAACAACAAATTCAGAATTTATCGCATGAAACATAAAAGACCTTATAAATCATTAATTTTGATTGATTGAGAGCAATGGTAGCAATTATGATGGCCCTTTATCATTTGCATTTCAATTCGATCAGGTCTTTGATTATTATTATTACGCCATCTTGAAGTGAGCGCAAACGATGTGCATTTACTAGAATTGATTAATGCTATGATCATTTTGATTTTGATTTTCTCATGTTCTCTTCTCTTTGTGCTCAATTTGTCAACCTTCTTGGAAGTTTTTTCACTTATTTCATGTTTTCAGCGAAATGATTGATTGTTTTCATGAGATGTCAGCGAGACAAGTACTAATTTGATGGTGTTTCAGAGCACTGAATAAAAAGTCTATTGCACATTATGAAGAAACAGTCCAATATGGATTTATGCTTATAATAAGATATTAAGACGAGTTTGCTCGGCATCATTTTTTTTAAAATTTCAAAACAGACGATCAGTCACTGACGATGAAAATTCATTACAGTTGAACGCTTCACGTTTTTGCATTAAAAAACACTCTTTCTAATTTATACAAGTTTCCCATGAATTTCATTTTTAAGCAGTTAGGCGGCACAATTTTTGTTGCATTTGTTTCAATATGAACGGTAGAAATGGCTAGTTCATCAAAGTGCTGATTGTTTGATTCGATTCTTGATTTTTGATTGTGATTCAATTCATCTGAAATTGATCCAGTTTTGGCTCTTCCCATAAATTTAAATAGCAATTGATTGCGTTAAAGTAGTATCAGTTTTGTGTGGTCATAAAATTAGTAATGGGAAGCATTCAAAACTTTCTAATGACGAATTCATTGAGAAGAGCAATGCAAAATCATTCAACTTGAAGCTATCCTTTAACAACTACTCTTTCTTCTCCTTCTTTCCACATAATCAAATTCTAACAAACCGGTAGTTGATTGGCTATTCTGAATGAGTATGCTTGAACAAAATGACTTGTTTTGTGGCTGTTAAAATTACAGCAAGAATACAACTAACAAGGTATTTAATGCAACAATTTGAGCAACAGTTCAGTAATATATTGAAATTTTAATGTTTTTTAAATTTCTTCGTCACGATCTATTTCCTCAAATTGGGAATCACTTTCAAGTGAGACGATTCTCACTTGCTAGAGACCTCTTCTCTCGAATGATTCAAAAGCGAGAGGTTCCTCATTCTTAGAAGAGCTATTATTGGTGAAGTTTATACGTGAATATTTCATCGCAGTTTTATGACTGACATAACTGCATAAATCATTCTTCGCACAAGTTATGTGAAAGACTGAAGCAGTGTTTTTAGCATGAAATCAATTCAGTATCAAATTCGTGCAGTCTCTTTTCATGATCAGATTCGGCGTTTTTTTAAGAGATTTGTTAGTGATTCGTAACTTTCACGAAATTCATTCAGCATGCATATTTTACAACAACAGAAAACATAATGAATGTTTTGTTTTGAAAGTAAACGTTTTGCATGTATCGATGTTCATTTTATCAATTGTCACCATCAACGATTTTATCACTATCTCGATGAAATCAACGTAACTGAACAACATACAAATAAAACTGTTCTCAGATGACAAAGTATCTTATGGCTGAGTGAGCACGCGCACTCATACGATACGATATCAATGAGTAACTTGAGATTTCGCATCGGTGCATTCTTTCTTATTTGATTTGTCCATATATAGCGATACATGCAAAATGCTTCCAATGAGCGAGTATGGTCATGTTCTGTAACAGTTATCGAGAGAATTCCTCATGAAACCATTGTGAGGAACTATCGTTTTTTTCAAATAAGCCCAATCTATCGAACATTATAAAGTTTTTTTCAGGTGACCCATTCGAAACGAATTGTTGAGGAGAACTCCTAATGGTGCTTTCCTCAAACGATATGCTACAACGATGTCCATTATTAGGCAGTCGATTCGAGAAGGTGAGACTTATATGCATCAATTAATCATTCAGTTTTGATCTCAAATGATCATTGTTTATCATCATTCCTGTATCAACAAGAGTAATTCCTCACAAGAGAGTGACTAGTCCAAGACGTTGTATGATCACTTCTTCAATTGAAATAACTTCTGAAGTGTTGGCAACAAAGTGTGAACCTTTTTGTAATATATTCTGAGCGAAAGAAGAATATGAGTGCGTTGTTGAAACATCCTGACCATGAGACTTACTCCGAAACCGAATGAGAAATTGAATTAGGGTGAAGTGCAGTTCTAAAGAGTAAATTTCGATTAAGCTTTCATGCGATGCTATTTTCATGTCATATAAGATTCTGTTTACTTGATATAAGATAATAAATTGTTCAGTTTATGTGCTGATAACGTAATGTGATGTTTTGGAATATGCGTAAACATGATCACCAACTGTATTGATTCAAAGTGAATCGTCGGATGACCATTCGTGGAATGAAGGTCATCATTCGATCATACTCTGCCTCTTATATAACGGAATGTTTGATAGATCATATCACCACAATCGCGCATCAACCAATAAATTGTCTTTAATTAGTATCGATTTATCAATTCTAATTCACGCACCCATCATTGCGAAGAGTGTACTGATAAGCATAACTGCGCATGAGGAAACTCCTAATGCATTCATCTAAAATTCAACTCCCCATAAAAGTTATCAACAAGTCGCGAGACTGTGACTGCGAGAAGGTGAAGGTGGCAAAAGATTGAGGTGAATAGAATCTCTGACAAGTTGTTCGTCCGTAAATACCGTTGTCGCAAAATAGAAACACTTAAAAAATTGTTACTAGAGAGTTTTTTTTTTGAAACAAGGTCATCATCGTTTCGTGATTGATTATGGCACGTTTATGCATTAAAATCACACCTTTGTGCTATTGTTCATGATATTCTAGGCAAAGATTGCGATGTTTGAATGTGACAGCAAAAAATTTTATGGGAAAAATGCTAGTGAAATGATGGATATGTATTGTAACGCGTTTATTTTAACTGATCTCTTGTGGAAGTTTTCTTGTTTTACAAATTTCTTCGACTTTTTCTTCTGATTGATCGTATGACTCCTTCTGACTCAAACACAATGCGTTCTTTTTGATAAAAAAACGCATGCATTCAATTTCCGTTTTTACTGATTATAAATGAAATCATGAGAAAGTGTCAACTTTTCAGTTTTTGTTACCTTCATCCTTCAGAGGAATATAGTAATGCTGACTGAGGCATAGACCATATCATAACCTGTCAATATACGACATGGACGATCTCGCGCATACATGAACAGTTTAAGTGGCCAAGTGTCACGAGAGAACGATTGCTAACAAACTTAAGTCACCTGTCAACTAGCTCACCTCTAATTATTGTCATCATTTTATATGATGTTCATTGCGGACTGATCATTCTGAACAATAATAATTAATGACAGTTCCACAAAATCATGCTCTTAATGCAATCGTATTGCACACTTAATTTATCCGCCGGTATCGTGTAAGTTCGCGGATTTTGGAACAGCTGTTGTTTTGAAAATCAGCACAGAGACCGAAGTTATTTTTTCATGGTACTCAAAAATGTGGATAAGAATTTCTATGGATAGTATGATTTTGTTCATGATGTTTGGTTGGTCAGAGATTATGAGCTATTTGGTGCCATATGCATAGGAAATCACTCGACAACGTGGTGAGGTTGGAACTGTTATCTCATAACGAAAACTCTTTATCTAAAAACAATCCTTAATTTGTTGGTGAGGGCGACTAAACGGATTCAACCTCATATTTGAGAGTGCCATTGAGAAGCAGCTCGATGTTTGGTGACGGACTCGGGGGTATATTCCTTTCAATTACATATCTCATTCGTGAGCATCGTTTACACGAAGCAAAATCTCTAAACTTTCCAGAGAAAATCACACTCTAAAGAAATTTCAATGAAATTATAATTGGAATATGCATATTACATAGTTCTCATTCTATATTCCTCTCGTTTCTCACACTCTTTTTCATTTTCATTCTCTGTTTCTCTTGCATTCATTTCATCAATATCAAACAATGTGAACGAAACGATGATAACAATGCAAGTGAATGATTATTGTAATTATCTTCGGCTCAAGGTTCGATTCATGACTGAACTCATCAAGCAATAGGTGGTATTGTATTACAGCTTTGGCGGTACTTCCTTATCTTCACAGAATGTTTTCAGATCGTTTGTTACTGTACACCTTTATATTATAACGACAATTTATGTGCAATAGTAATTCTCATGAACAGTTCGTTGTGTCTCTAAGATGTGTTTCGTTCGTGAAAACAGAAATGACAGTGACATACCTTCGCTATCTGGATGCACAAAACAACAGACATTCATAAATTACCTGTTGCCTCGTTGCGTTTACCGGGTAATTTGCCGATTTCGAAAATGTTTTGAAGTGCTTTGCGCTCTTTGTTGGAGGTGTTGCATGAAACATGCTGAAGTGAGTGCATGATTCATCGATCGAAAGATTACAAACACTTTAATCGTATATTGTTCGCTCGAATAGCTCCTCATCACCTCTTTGTTACCTGTTTGTTCTGTCGTTAATTAATCGTCGGAAGATCCTCATTTGTATGAGTATTTAAGGTTCGTTGTTGAAAGTTCTGTAACGATTACATGAGCCATTCACAACTGGTCTGTTGCCGGTTTTCTTGCGATTGCAAATGAAATCGAAATCAGATAGAAAATTTTTTCGATCGTTCGTGTGTAGTATCGATTTACAAGTTTCAAATATTTGTTTCTTGTTACAAGTAAATACCTTGATTTCATTCGGCGAGTAATTCTAATGTGCCAAAGGAGGCATCCAAGATCAGCAATTGCCTGAGATTGCCTTGAAAAAGTTTTTTTCAATGAATCTCGCTTTTTCGATGACAAACAACTTATAGGAAATCGAAAATTCCTCAAAGTTTCTCGCGACCAAGTTAGGTTAAGAAAGACGACGAATACGAAATTTCACATTGAACTTTCACATTCACATGCGTCCGTCTCATCATTTTCATGTTACTGTCACTCACCAAAAACTTAAAAACATCGTAAAATCTACCTTCAAAAGCTCCTCTAAAGTGCACCGTTCAACTCGTAAATGCAACTCCATGCATCGCTCGCTATTCCTTCGTCGATGGTATTACAATCGAAAACAACTTCCATTGAATGCCTCATTGAGCATGATCAAATCTTTTCGTCGTTTCCAATAACAACAAAAAAAAATTCCTCTTCTCAACTCAGTCGACTTTCAGTAACATCACCGAATTTCGAACTTAATTTCATTCTCCTTTAACGCTAAAGAAAATCATCTTGAAACTCCGAACAACATCCATCTCATCGTTATTATCAACACCATTCTTATGTCATTATATTATATTATTGTATTATTACTTTTCTTATGATTTTTGTCATAGTTGTCATTAGTAGTGCGTTTATCGATATCATTATTGTTATCTCTGTTGTTAACATCGTTTTTTAGTCGTTGTTCCGTTATGTTTCATTACGTTCTGGAATTTTGTGTTATATTAGTTGATTTTATGTCAGCTGCACAATCTCAACAAGCAAACAGGTTTAGTGAAGTTAATTAGTGTCATTTCCATGATCGACTTCTCTATGATGAATGTGGACATTCACTTTTATAGCGATTATGAATTCAAGCTCACAAAACGTTTTGACTGAAGAAACAACGTTCATGCTCTTTATTGAAGTGTTGATAAGTGCTGAAAATTATTTGGTTTGTTTGAATGGAAAGTTTGGTTGAACTAATATTTCCTCATGCAATTGCTTGTTTTGCTGAACTGAGGGTTAGAAAGTTAATTTCAAAATGCTGATTCACCGATTGAATCTCTGCTTGATTGGTTGAAAGACTTCTCGACAATGAAAGTTTTCCGTGAGAACTTTTTTGAAAAGTTTTCTAAAATGGTTTTTTTTTTCAAATCACTTTGATCAATTAAATCAATTAGAATATTCACTCATCCATCCATTCATCTGTATTCATCTTTCCTTCTCGTTATTTTTAATTGATGTTCGTTTGACTTCGTTGATAATTTCCATTCACCATCCTGAACGACGAGATAAAACGCATGGAACTTCTTCCACTCGCAGTCATTTGTGATGGTGTTTGGACGGTGTTGATTTGGTTTTCTGACTGATAATTATCTAAGGAATGGAGACGAAAATGATCGTATGAAGACGGAATTTTCGTTAATGATAATGATGCCGCCGCATACACTACGTTCAGTGACTAATCCCTCCTTCTCTTTGCAGCAATATCATCTGGTCGAATAATGACCTAAATTTAGTAATCTTATTACCGTTAAAGTGAATTTCTTTTTTGTTATTATTGTCGTTACCGTTATTGCTGTTGTTATTGTTGTTGTTCTGTGTCAATCAACATCATTTCGCATTCATTGTTTATCGTTTCGATTCGGATTATTCAATCCGAACAGATTATTTATTTGATTACGCGATTAGACACTCTGCCTGATTACGTAGTGCTGTTGGTGACAATGCTCGTTCAGCAGTGACAACACAGCACTTTGCTTGATAACAGTACAACATTTGCTCTTTGAAGTAGATCATTTCGATTGCAATAACTGATTTGGTGTGATAATGTATGATAATTCTGTGTGCTTTCTTGTTATCGTTAACCTACACTAGCAAACAGGTAATGCCAATTCTTCATTATATTTGTCACTGGTACTTTTATGATTCGCTACAAATGACTGATGATGTTTTGTGTAGTGAACATGAGAAATTAGGAACGATTTTGAAGGGAACTGACTCGAACATCAATCATTCATATCGTTTTTTATGGGGAGTTTGATGAACACTTTTTGGTGTTTAGTCTACCATTATCATCTGATAAACACTGGTTTGAATTAATTTCAATCAAATCGTAGACGATAGTATGATATACTTGCTCCCAGAAAGAAATTATTCTTAATTTGTGAGCAGTGATCGATCTGTCAATGACTAACGAATACACCGAACTGTCGGATTTTTTTTTTGTTTCTAATTGTACGTAACCATCTAATGCAATGTTTGCGGCTGACTTAAGCAGCGGTATGAAATTTCTTCATGAAAATCGCTAAATATTTAGATTATGGATAAGAGATGTGGAAAATATTCATAGCACTTTCTAATACCTCCATATAAATCGTAAATTCCTCAAAGAGAATTTAGTCAAGGTTCTGATCGCTCGCACGATCACTGAGATCAATCTCACTTCAGTGAAATCTATGGGAATATGCGTTTTTTCACTAAATTATTTCTCCTTGTACAAACTGTCGAAGATGATGTATAGAAATGGTTGAATGCCATGGCAGTTACACGTTGTGAATGCATTAAAATCGTTTATTATTGAGTTATTGTACTCAGCACAATATTCGATAATGTTTGCAATCTTCATCGCGATTCACGACAAAAACCTTGTTTCATTATGCTTCCCACTCGTTGTTCAGAGGTGCAAATGGGAGAATGAATAGCTGATTGCTTTTTACAATGAACAAGAATGCTGACAACATAAGAGGGAGCTGTTAGTTAATCAATGCGTTTTTTTGTTGCAAAGTTGAATAGATGTTCGAGCTGAACGACCATTTAAGATACATTATTTGTGGAATTTAAACTATTACATATTTCTCCAAAAACAGGATTGATTATCAGCTCACAGTGAGATAATGTGATGCTGCCACATGGTCACCATGATCATTTCGCAGAGGAATGTATATCCCTACTGAAATTTGGCAGAGACAACGGATGACTGATACTGACTCAAGTAATGCTGAGATGAGCGTTCATTTTACGTAATTTCAAAAAGTCAATTGGTCATAAGAATTCATTCAGCAAAAAGCTATTCGACGATAATTTTCATGAGGATCCATTGGATTTTACGAATGGAATGCATGATGAATGTGGTAATCATCAGCAAATAAAGCTCGTACTTAAACGAATTTTCTGCTGTATCGGTAGCAGTTCGAATATTTGTTCAACTTCATGATGTTCTATTTTAGTGGTCTCCACGCTCGGGTGCTCCATTATCCACTTCAGATGGTCTGGCAGGCCGTCATTACCCCTCATCCCCCCTCCTTCCACTCCTGCTTCAATAATTTATTATTTCCACACACAACGTCAGAACTAATGCCCAGAATTACTCGAAAATGGTTTATTTCCCCCTATGGGAACCTCTGCTCCATTTGATAATGCAAAAATTTTATTGGTGGTTTGTGTTCGGCCTTGAAATTGCTATCTTATCTTGTGCACTCGCAGTTAGATGAGATTCTTTTCAGTAAGGTTGAATGAATTTTTATGACTCTCACTTGCAGTCAAAACGACGATGTTTTGATAAAATCGCACTACAAATTGCCATTTCATTATTCTATTCTTATCTGATTCATGATCCGCAGGTGCGTATAATTCAATTAGTGTTATGCTATCCGAGCGAATGGAATTCATCGCTTTCTTTAGGCGACCATACAAATGAATCAGAAAGTTTAAGAGGCACTCGTTTCTACACTACAAAAGTACTCTCGTTCCAGATCCACTCAATTAATCCTCGGATGAAAATTAAGAAAGATGTGATTTTTCGGATGAGACAAAATTCTGAGATGAGATCTCTGATTATTTCAGCCATTTCTGTGCATTCTCAGGAACTAATCATCAAAAATTTTCGTTGTTCTCATCTCTTCCATCGTTATTTAGCTCGGAATTGACTTCTTTCTCATTATCGCATGATTTAGGTGAGTGTCCACTGCAGTCAACTGCATTAATCAGTCAATAAATGAATCTCTTTATTGATGGCACACACAAACGAGCAGTTCGTGTTACTGTCGTGTCCTATTACTCGTTTCGAGGTAGTTAACAAGTGAACAAGTGGAGGTGGAGAAATGTGGCGAAAAAAATTAATGAGCTTAAAGAGGGAGTGTTGTGAAAGAAGGAATAGCAGGAGAATAAGAATGACAGATGATGCACTGAGTTCTGTTTTCAGATGTTTTCATTGTAACATTTGTAGAACAGATTCTTTTGTTGTTGCTTTTTTTGTTGCTGTTATCTTATAAACAGAGACACTTTATTTAGCAAACTTAGAAACACTCAATGCTCAATGTAACTTGTGAATTCTTCTGAATAACCTGTATTCTAGTAGCGAAATTTCTGCTTCTTTAGGAGAGTTTTCTAGAGTCGAGAATGCTTGCCGCGAGATTCCCGCAAAGAAACCAGTGATTCTTAACAGCGAAAGTCTAAATATCGACCAAACGGTCACAAAAGAGATGAATATTTTCCTGTAAAGAGAGCAGCATAAAAATGAGAGACAGGATCAAGCAAATGACATCGAAAAAAGAAAACCAAACAAACAGCTGGAAGAACGAGTTGGAAAGAAATAAGATGAAGATTTCAAAAGAGAATATGTGAACGAAAGTCTTTTTTAAAATTTGTTTCAGTGCGATTTTCGATGGTATCTTAGTAAGGTCAACAGTTCAAAGAAGTGGCGAGAAAGTGCCATAATTATAAAATTCATTCATACGAACCGAAAATGAAATTGATGAATTAATTCATAAGAGAGTGGTGGCGGCATTCAGTGAATTGACTTGAAGACGCATGCCTACCAATTTTCAACGTTATTATGCACCACATGCCTAAGAGTTGTTTTGATTTTGCATCCTATCCACCGATCATTTAATTTGACTCCTCTATTCATCCATCCGTAATTACTCGACATTATTGATGACATGTTAATGACACCTCTGTCTCTGTTCCTGTTTTTGGCAATTTTAAAGTTGGCTTTTGAGTATTCAAAATGGCTCCACTGACATTGTTGACAGACAGTCTAAGCAGTCTAGTACTACCTCAACGAAAACCACTTTCGTTGCCATTTTCAATCAGCATGAATGAAATGAGACCGTATCAAAAAATGATGTAATAATCTCAGTAACAACGACGATCTTCTGAATTAAGGACTCAACAGCTCGAGTGTTGATATTATTCGTCAGTTCTTCAGATTATATTTCGAAATTACCTCGTTGTTATCATACTATTCCATCATAGAATATCAATGAAATAACCTTGAATTAGTTCGCTAATCAGTAGATTCCATCAACTGATATGTTTTTCAGCTAGCAGGTCAACAGAATGCCACGGTAATTTGTTGGTTCGAATATATATGGAAGAGTATTATTGTTGTGACCACCTAAAATTTAAAATGAGCGAACGGAAAGAATCAGATTTACATTAGGTGAGCTGATTAGGTGATTACATCTTTGAATTTACGTAAGTGTTGACGACCTTGACTCAAGTTTTTCAATCAAGCAAAAATGATTGAAGGAGAAATAAGATAGCATATTTTATGATTCATTGAATGACAGTTCGATTTCACTTCATTACTTCACACACTCTATTAACACTTCTATCATTTGGTGTGTTGAGAATTTGAAGCTGAGCCTAAATATCTGAGGAATTTGTTTTTTGGATGGTGCTGAATTGGGGTGGGAAGATTCTCCGAATTTTGGATTATTTCAGGTTATTTCAGGGAATTTAGGTCATTTTTTCGCATGTCGAAAAGTTTTTTACATTTCAAATTATATCCAATTAGTGATCAAATTAATCAAAGACTAAATTGAATTAATGAAAATTCGAACAGTGATTTGAATAGGTCATCACCTCCGAATGCTCGTGTACATGATTGTTTGAATGGTTGTTTGATTCTTGTCGGTTCATAATTTGTGATCGATTTCGACGGTAGTGATGTTGTTCAGTGATTCTTGACGATGACCTCCTTACGTTCATCAGGGCTTTATGCTCTCGACTGATACGATTTCATATTTTTTAGTGATTAATTCGATTGAAAAATCCGACTTTTTATTCAAATAAATAAATAAATGTATACATATTTGTCAATTCATTCAAATCCTTGCAAATCTATTACGAATGACACAGATTGAACTTTCTGTCCTTACGCCGAGCCGACACTTTTTTTTGGTTCACCTTTTGCCTTATTCGATCACAAATTCTGTCACTATTTGTAACGTTCAGTGTCATTCATTCAACGTAACAAATCAACGGAATCAATCGGATGAGATTTTCACTGAGCGATTGATTCGCTCATTCGTAACGTGATATAAGATGACAATTAACACAAAATTCGACTGCATCTTATTTGGAGTAAAATCGTTCCGAACGGATCATCACACTGGAGAACAGTGTTATCACAATCGCTTGTTCATCCATATAACTCTGTGCCCGGATGGGTTTTTTGCGTGCTCAATTTGCATCATAATGAAATTTCAGACGATGGGTGTCGAAGCGTTACCATCTTCATCGAATGAAGCAGACGATCCGAAGAATCAGTACCGCTGTTGTTGTAGTACATTCCATGTGAGCACTGCGTCAATTGTGATTGCTATCGTTGAACTGTTTTATCTTGGTTATGAAGTAAGTCTGAATTTATCACATAAATTTACATTCTATCATCAGTCCCAGATCCATACGCAATAAAGAAAAATAAAGAGTGTTAAAATAGACTGAAAAGATTAATAATATTAGATTCCTATTGGTACTGTACGAAATGGCTGAAAATTAGATTAAATCCTAAATGAAAATGTGAGAGCAGTTTCAAAGAGAGAGCACTTCATCAATGTTAATGCCTCGGAAGGCATTATCTTCAAAATCAATTAAGAGCAGTTTTCGGAACTAATTTTAACAGTAATTTTGACCAGGTAAGCATGCAAGGAATCGATTTTGCCGCAAACTTACTAACTTTTTTTATAGAATCCTTAACGATTTGGGCATTCAATCGAATTTTGCCATTCTTCTCACCAACTGATTATAATTTCTCCTCGCATTTCAGATATTCTCTAGTTTCTATCTCTTCAATCGTACGGGTGATCAGTATATTCTATCATTTTCACTTTCATTATTCGCCACTTTTCTCGCCATAGTTGCCGTTATTTTACTTATTTTGGCTATTAAAACTTCAACACCATATCTTCTCGTTCCACATTTATTAATGCAGGTTAGTCGATTCGATCGCTTATCCCATTTAGTCCTATTCTTCAGTCAATCTTTCGTTTCATTTCTCTTCCTTCCCAAAAATCACAAATGTGCAGCAATCAGCGCTCACATTGACCTCTACATGCATGCAGTAATGAACAAACCAAGTAATCGACTATTCTATAACGGATGGATTGACAGTTCTTGAAGATCTTTCCAAAACTTATGTTTCAAACATCACTTATCCATCACCTACAATCCATTTTCGCTATTTGCCGTAGAATGCCATGAAATGTCCATCTAACTTGAGAAATTTCAACATAATAGATTACCAAATTGTATGCAAATTTTGTTTTCAGGTCGCCGTTACAATTGTTCTCTTCTTGATGTGTCTGTTTTGCTTATTCGCTGTTTTTGTTGGAACAAGTATTGAGATAACGTAAGTGATTAGCCGAGCTATTATAGATGAAAATATTTTTGAAGGAACCATTGTAACTGAATCAAATAAGCTATTTGTGACTGTATTGATATTTTCATGCAATTTGTTGAGTTTCACAATTGAATAAAGCAGCAATAGCAATAAAATTGCTGTTGCATGAATGAAGAACTTTTTGCTTTTTGCCGTCAGCCTATTCATTACTTCTTTTCGTCAGTTGCAAACCATTTTTTCTCGTTCATTCCAGTCAACAATAAACTAGATTTGATAATATCGCACCAGAACTATCCGCAACTTTTAGAGTCACCAACGTTGAGCGGAGTCGAGAAGGTGAGAAAGCTTTAAAGCATTTAAGCGTTGACCCAAATGAGTACAACATGGTATGTGGTACATTAATCATATCATTATTATTGGGAAGTGCGATTGCGCTTATTCTATCAATATTACAGGTTTGCTTAACACTTGAATGTCTTTATTCATGAACACCAGGAGTGCATTCGTTCAACTTATCATTTGAAAAATTATACTTTTTCATACATAAATCAATGCGAATATCAGTTATTTTATCTGCTAGAAACAATTATTAAGCTAAAATATTGCCACTTATTCTTATCATGAGGAATATCATCATACTGAAGACAATATTAAATTCCTTGAAATATTCTCACCGAAAATATCCATATCATTTCTGCTATTTCATTTTTGTTCGCAAACTTTAACATTCATTTAAAAAACTGAGAACTTGTGATGAGAACACAAACCAATGAATGAAGAATTCAATAATAAATGAATGAAGGAAGAAGAATATGCAAGCAAAATAAATCAAGCAATTCACTGACTTCGATTGATTGTATCCTACTATCGTTTGCAGATAGGGATGTTGAGGATAGTAATATCATGCTACCGATATCTGCAAGAGAAGCAATTCTTAAAAATGCAAAGCAGCTCAAGTCGAGAAACACCTCTTGGCAGTGGTGATGCGGATGTGACATCTCTGAATGGCGGTGTTCCTGCTGACAAAAACGGTGATCCGTTGGCAGCGATTCACGGGAACGATCTACATTCTGTTGCAATCTCTAACATCGATATTCGTGAATTTACGAATCCAGCTGAAACTGACTGCTAGGAGATATGCAAACGAACTGAATGATGCGATCGTGAGGTAGTGTGACGATCAGTGCTGAAAATATAAGTTGGAATATAAATTTTCCAATAAGATCAAAGACCATGAAGGTACGATGAGAACATCCTGGAATCTGAAGTATGCAGAATGTCAACCGGCGAGGGCAGTATATCTAGAAACCTCGATGGATTGATCAGATCTCCGAACAATAACGATAATCATACAATTGCCGAAAATTAGAGAATAAAGCATCAGTAAACTACAAAATTCCCTTGCTTTCGGTTCTCTTACTGTCAATCTTCGTTCATTAGCTCATAAGCATACGTTTTAGTTATCGAATTAAAACTAAAATTGAGAGATCAACCATTGAATAGACAATAAAATTCTAGCGGGAGTGCCAAATTCATAGTTTTCTCCCTATTCGCCAAGTCATGATCAGTTCTCCGTAAATTAATTTCTTTCTTTACCTGTACATATTTAGTTATCCTCTTGTCGTTGTTCTTTGAAATTTCTTCTGCTCATTGTATCTTGCCATTACTGCTATTCTAGCAATGATGCATTTTGTTTTCGAGATGAACGAAGATTATATTGTTATTACTATTCCTGATGTCATCGTCCAGAAATTATATTATTATGATTGAATCGAATAAAAAATTCTACTGTATTTGTAATCATTTCTTAACGAAACGGCATTGGCCATTTCCATGAACAGTCAGCTAAATGAGATCGTCGGAACCGATACGATGGTCACATCTTGACAAATTACCACACAAGCTTAAGTTATACACAGCAACAGAATTCGCAATTTTTACCCAATAATCTCACAAAACAAAGAAAACGAACAGATTCAACAGAGTGCTAACTGTTTCGAAATGGATTCTTGATTAAGAATAGGCGATTATTGAAAACACCCACGCCCAATATAACATTCCTCATATCGCCTGGTTTCAAGAACATTTGACGATTTTTTCTTTCATTATTGATCATAAAGCTTTGTGTAAAGAGCTTCATTCATGTATCTCTTAATAATTGCTCATATAAAGTGGGTTAAGTTCTATTAAAAGATTTCTCAACACAGTTTCTCAATGAATCATATCCAGATCAGACTAAACCTTCCCATCCCCTCAACCCTCGCCACTTCAAAGCATTTCTTATTTAACATTAGCTATTCGCACCATTTTATTAAACTTGTCCAATTCTATTTTTAACCTCTAATCCAGTGGTTCTCATAGGAGTAGTTACCCTCGGGGTTAATTTGGAGGTGTCGTAGGATAAGTGAGGAGATCAGCAAACCAATATTTCGAGAATTAATCATGTAGTCTTTAATGTATAAGAAACCTTTTGAAGAAGTCATATGACCGAAGTGACTGAAATTATCTGCGAGTCAGCGGCTCTGATGAGGAGTTAATGGTGTATTGGGTGGGTTGATTTTGTTTGAGGCTCACAGTACCTCTCTGCTATATAACTTAGTGCGATTGTTTCTGTTTAGTTAGTATTGGTGGAAAACAACAAAAATAATGTCATCACAATGTTATAACATTATATCGCGCATATTGTTGAATGTGCGTATGAAGGGGCCCATAAAAAGTTGACTCATTCAAACA
The DNA here is from genome assembly GCA_035041965.1 of Anisakis pegreffii. Lineage (NCBI taxonomy): Eukaryota > Metazoa > Nematoda > Chromadorea > Rhabditida > Anisakidae > Anisakis > Anisakis pegreffii. The sequence goes on along the minus strand of JAPYMA010000377.1, from coordinate 60,069 downwards.
TCATTTCAGTGAAATTATGTTATGAGATCAAAAGTTCTTGATTTAAGCCTTAATCAATTCTTGCACCTTCCAGTAACTCTAGAAAAACATAACGACACCTCATTATATGATGATACAATGAAACAGGACACAAAACTGAACATTTGTTAATGATTCATCAAAAAAGTTACCTTAATAGATGTGCAAACTTGTAGATGCAAGTATAAATGCACTCGCTGCGGACATTCACTCATCACATCGTTCTCATCAGCACGATCAGAATGTTTTCTGCAGCAAACTCTTCTGCCACCTTCGTCCTCCTGCTCGTTACACTTCTAGCTTGTAAGTCTTCAATTCTAATCCCTTCTAAATTTTCATTTTCTGCATCAGTTCAAAATTCATCGTCGGCTTATGTTTAGTACAACACAATACCATATTTATAATTTTCATGGCCGACTGGAATAATACCGCATCAAATGTCACCTATTTAGTTTTCAAAGTTTGTTACACCATACCAGTTAATGGGCTCTAGGATGTACAATCCACAACGGTCTTTCTGCATTCCTTTGTTCAATATTAGCCGCCATCTACAACAATGTGAGACGATACAAGTTTTTGCCGACAGTAGAATGTTCAATATTCTATTTGGTCAAAGCAACTTTTAAGGCAGTGAATCGATCAGTGCAGCCGGCGGTTGGGGTGGTTCATCAGGAGCTGGCTGGAGCAGTTCTCCGGATGGAAGTTTCGGCGGATCATCAGCAAGTGGCTGGGGAGCGAAAGTCGCGAAGCATGGATCAAATAAGCCTGCAGAAAACAGCAAAATGCAATTCACTGGCTACATAACTGCTCAATAACCGATCAAATGTGCTCAGCAACATTGTCAAATCAATAGATAACGCTATGAATCCATACAGCTTCTAAATAAATTTGTACGCTTCTGCTGTGCGAGTAATTCACATCGTTTATATCATCATTATTTAAATTCCAGCAAACATGTTTCCGTTTTCGAAAAAACTGTGAAGATGCGAGACTGGAGGATCTCATTGCAGAAGCCGGCATGTTGGCGAAGGTTTTCCGCAGTTTCTTGACGGTAAAACATTGAATGTAATGCTATGCTGTGGAAACAGTTGAATTCGTGTAAAGTAGGCCCATGTGTGTAATTACTCCTGACCCAGAGTGGTTCGGGAGTAATCGTACTGAATATCTTAAGGAGAAGAGTAATACAATCACAATGATACACCCAACGAATATCTGAAAAGTGCGATTTGTCGCGGAATTTACGACAAAAAGATAGAAATCTGATTTTCCGGTTTGAATAACCCGTTGACTTGAACAAGAAGAACGCGATGACAGTTTCGTATTCAAACAGTGATTTTATTGATGACACAAAGAATAAAATCACGGGGTATAGAAATAAGAAAATCACTGCTGTATCGTTGAGAATAAGTTGATGACTGATGGACGACGAAGAAGACACGAGACGATGAAACTATACTTTACTTCGGATCAAGACAAGACACAACAAGACAATCAAATCTCACCCTTATATAGAGTTTTGACATGTAAATTTCTAACAATAAGAAGACAACTCATATACAAATCAGCAGATCACGTACGCTAGTTTCATCACATATGCTAATTCGATCATTACACAACAATCACTAATACAATAATTCAAAACCAATAAACAAACACAATACATGCGATGAATGAACCAACCATCTTTTCACTGTGTTGAGATACTGTGATCGGTTGGTTGCTTGTATTGTTATCCGAGGCGTGAGTTATTGTTGAGTTGATAAGAAAATGTATTGGGAATTGTGAATGTCGTAGCTTTTAGGTAAGTTCCCCTGTTCCCGGCTTATCCTCGCTATACCGAACGAAATATCGTTCCTACACCCAATGATAGGGGTATTTTCTACTACCCTTTCAAATGCTTCTGCCCGTTCAAGTGCCTCTTTAGCTGACAATTCCTCATTCTCCAACAACTTTTTCGAGTCTCTACTGAGCTTAATCCGCTCAAAAATACAATGGTTACTACCATCTCCCGCATGTCCTTAACGCTGTCAAACCCACACGTCGCAGCAGCTTGCTATATGATAGTGTAAACCTCTACTAGAGACTGATCTGTTGTGTCATGAACATCGTCCTATATCTCTCCGCCATTTCAAGTTTCTTTGGAGCGTAATATCTACGCAGCGTGCTTACCAATGTGGCGTCCTCGGGGGCCTGATTTTCTGTAATTACCCCTGACCAAGGGAGGAAGTTGGTCTGGGAGTAACTGAAATGTGTGTCATGAACATCGTCTGAAATGAATACCTAAAGGGTAAAGGGTCGTTCCAAAGAGACAATACGATATTGTAACAACAAAGGAAAAAGAAGATACGATATATCACTTCTATTTCTTGACGGCTACGATTAATTGACTCTGGAGTTTGAAAAACTAATCGACCAATTGAAAAACTTTTATCATTGGTTGATCTATTTGCACAGAAGATTATTCATCGTGAGACGTTACCATAAAAAACGCCGTTGATTGTTATTTCTAATGCAATAGCCCAATATAATAATGCATCTTTAAAGCTGATTTATCATATTGTTGTGAAATTTTATCGCTTTATCATAAGGATATTTCTATTTTCCCTATCGTTGTCATGAGTTACCCTACTATCATGGTAATATTATCATGGTACTTTGTACATGATGTATTCAGTTGAATTTCTCGTCACGAACTGCCAAATTCATATATCTAGGAGGACACTTCTCGGCTACAAGTGCGCGGTTTTTTGTAGAAAAACGAAGAAAACAAGTGAACAGTAAACGAGTAACAAAATGAAAGGATGATGCCAGACTATAACTTCGAAGGGACATACCTTTATAAGTATAATCACTTACGACCAAGGCTTCCAGCTCCGAAAAAATTGTTGACAATGTTGATAATGCCCGTTTTTTTCCGCCACAACACGTTTTTCCTTATCTCATTCTGATCCCCACTGTTGTGAACAGACACGGCAATCCAAAATGACGTTACCACCAAAATAACTATACAAACGGAACGTCCGAAACAAACGGCTTATATAGCTTATTCTTAAGGAAATTCTTAACTTAATTTATTCAACATCCTTAAATACAAATAAGGGTGTGTAGCTTTGATCAATAAACATGTGAATAAACTTGCCCAGTTTTTGGTAAATATTTCCTCATAAACAATCATAATTTTCAAATTGAATGGTTCGAAGTAATTTATTCCTATGTTCTCAAAAGTCTGAGTAATCACTTTTGTTGATGCGACTGATATCGTGAAAGAGGAGGATTTGTTCTGTGAATGTCATGCAAATTGAAATTATCCATCTTGCACAATATGGTAATTGTATGATTTGTGTTGCATGATGATTTCTATTTTTTATGTGCGATGGGTTTGTAAATGGATTGCCTAGTTAAAGGGATGATTGTAATTGTTGGAGGATTGTTGATGTGTAATTGAGAAGTTGGAGTGAGTTGGTGAAACGAGGTGTTTGTTGTAAAGTAAACTTTTGCTGGAAGTTATCGTTGACGTTAACTGTATTGCGTTTGGAACGCAATTATCAGTTGGTCGATCACTTACATCAAGTTAATTCGACTCTATTGATCGAACTCAATTCAAATAGTATATTTAATGGGTCGATATTCTGTCGTAAGTCTTGGAGCAGTTGATCGCAGTCGAGAAGGAAGTGAAATCGGTTGGTTGTCTAGGAGTGACACGCCGACTGAATATTGTTGAACGATATTGATTCTCTCCCTAGCGTCACTGGGTCAGTATTTTGTCGCCAGTCGCGGAGCAGTTGATAGCAGTCAAGGAAGAAGACAACTGGCTACGAAAGGAATGTGATACCTTTCTGTTTCTTTCGTTGTTATACTTCCAGATTCCATCCTTGGGAAGATATTAGCCCTTTAGAGACTCAACTCAGTCACTCCCGAGTCATACCAGACCAGAAGTAACGACAGTCGTGTCGCCTCCATCTTCCCATTCACCTGACTAGCTGTTTTGTGAGCGTTCTGTCGTAATTTAGTTCCCCAATGTATAGTCTCGAGTTGCATAGGCATGGAGAAGGGGGATCATTTTGGTGGGGCAATTTTTTTTGTTGTGCTTGTTGCCAATTGAGTTCGACGACTGATGTAGACGACACCGAGACGAAGAAATACGTTTACTTACAAAACCCAGATAACAATAGAGAACCGCCTGTGGTTCTTAAACTCAAGATCAAGACAGAAGACAAATGACACGTCTCACTTATATAAACTTCTTGTAGGCAAATTCCTAAGAGGACAACTGTATGCAAAGAAGTAGATCACCGTATGCAAAGATGATCACTACATGCAAATTAGACCACTATAGAACAATTTGCATGGATTCCAGGAATACATCACGATGTTTTTGGCATTTCATGGGTCTCGGCATGTGTGACAGTTTATCATAGTTTTAATGGCTTCGTCCCGGTACTTTTCTTTCTGCTGATGAAGAAACCGATCAGTTATCATCACATTTCTTGATTATATCGGCAATGAGCTCTTTGTCTTCAGTTTCTGTCCTTTCAATAGTTTCTTCATGGGGCATGCCAATAATTCATTTTATCTAGTCCATCTACTACCGGCTCCGTCGCTTCCTCGAGCTTATTGGAAATAGTTGCTATCAGCGATGGTATTAATTTTGAAGCAGTTTTTTCTGCTAACAAGTCAACGGTGATCTATTCGTTGCGACTCGATGGCGTTACGACAATAATATTGATAATAATTCCGTAGTAATCACGGACTCAATCGAACTCGATAGCACTGCCGTAAGGACAAATGATAAAATGATAAAATTCATCAACTTGACAGTTTCGTTTCCTCGCCTATATAAGAACACACTGACGAATTAATATTCCTATCTATTTCATTTCATCTTATCTATTCCCTTCTACGACATTATCTTCTGTCCTTGCTTGATTTATTGCACAAAAATCATAACTGCTTTGTTGCATAAGGGATTATTCATCGTAAAATGTTACCATAAAAATAACGCCGTTGATTGTTATTTCTGATATAATACAGTCCAATACAATAATGAATTTTTAAAGTCGTACTATTATGGAATTCTATCGCTTCAAGATAAGAATATTTTTATCTCTTTTTCGTTGTTATGGTTTACCCCATAATCGTAATAATACTATCATGAAATGTTGTTCTTGCACACGATGTATTTGAGTTTTTCGTCACTAACTGCCAAACCTCATATACTTAGGAGTACAATTTCTTGGCCACAAGTGCGCCAAGAAGCTGTACTTCCATAGAAAGACGAAAAAAAACAGCTGAACAGTAACCGAATGACAAAATGGAAGAATGAACATGATAATGATCCGACCAAAGGTACTGTATAAAGCTTAACAATATCATTTTAAGTAACTGCATTAAAAGTAAAGATAACGTTACAAATATTGATTCAACAAAAAAGTGACGAAAAAACCCTGGTAATTGCGCAACAAATTAACAAACGAAAACAATGATAATAGCAAATGGTTTGAAGGAAGCAATATTCCTAATATAATATATTTAATGCAATATGATCGATAACATTCCTAAGTTTCACAATGATGATGATATTAACAACTTCATGAAAAACAAGGGTGATCATGACGACACTAACAGACGAACCAATACCCATAACAATGCGAGTATGGACAAAAATAGGAAACATATGATATCATTTTTTCGAATTTTTAACTTAATTTTTTATTTTCCCATCTTTTTATATTTATTATTTTCATTTTTTTCGTTTTTTTGATTTTTTTCGTTTTATTTTTTTATTCTTTATTTTTTCTTTATATTCTTTTCTCTTCTTGTTCGTCGTCTGCCCCTCCAAAGTCGCTCACTTGTATCTGATAATTCCTGGTACTTTTATCGCCTTGGTGGATCAGAGACTGCTACAACTGACTGTTATTACGGACTCCTGTGGCAAGAAGGAATTCTCTATCAACATTTTTTCAGCGTTCATCCGATGGACATTCGAATGACGGTTTTCATTCAATGGGAGAGTCTTTCAATCCATTCGAACTATTTGATTAAATCAGCAGTTGACTCACACAAAACGCCATCATGATAATTATAATGTCTCCTGAAAAGTGGAGTTGACAGATTGTCCTGTGTTGGAAGAGGCCATTTGTAGGATGCCTCTTTGCACTTGTAGCACCTTAATTTTAACCCCCGTTGAAGAGCTGGCATATCGCCCTAGGACTCTCCTTCTACATGGGGGTTGGAATGCCCAAAAACTCATCAAGCAGAATACAATATGGGCTTAAATGTCGTCGAATCCGCGAACGGGAACACAGATAACATTTAATGTGAGCACTATGAGGAGCTTGCTCTTTTATTAACAAATAGCTCCTTGGCTGCCGGGATTTGCATTGTAGATTAGCAGTTCAGGAAGGGCATAGTAGGGAACGTTGGCGTTCATCAGCCTTATTCAAATGTCCATCTCTGTAGATCTCAACGTATCTATCCCAGATTAACTCATTCCAGTCAGTTGTGAACAGTCTTTCATATCGAGCTTCTCCACATTCTGTTTGTTTGTATCAGCTGTATTGCAGAGCATGACGAGCAGATGCATTGACGTGATAATACAAACAAAATGCATACTAAGACAACATCAGTTAATTCCACAAAAACTGCTCAACAAATGAGCATTGTTCCACAAGCAGTAGCAACATATGTATATCGATATGTTCACATAAAAAGAGGAACAGATGGATTATTTATGAATGTTGAGATAATGTGCCAATCAATTTGTTTATAACAGAAACCAGTTAATAACAGAAGTCTCGTGATACATTGCCTGATGTCTATAAATTTATTTCATTTCAAAATGATAAAATTCCATCTCAAGATCCGGAAACTCTGTGAGTTGTTTATATATCACAAGATTCACACGTGCCAATCAGAAGATGTGAAAAATATGTCACGATTTTACGTAATAATATAAGTGAATTTAATCGTAATTTATCATTGCATTCATAACTGCATAATTATAAGGATATAGTGGATTTCCGGGATTGGGAGCGATTATGATGGCGAGCAAGCGTTTGCCACAATAGTTATTACGATTGCCAGCTAGGCATTGATGAAGGGTTAGAAAATGGGATTGAAGAAATGTCCTAAGAGAGAATCTTGCAATACGACTCTCTATGTTTGAGATTGGCGGCAGCGAAATTTTGTCTTTGCCGTTCACTTTCAATCGGTCAGTGTTCCATTTATCCTGTTGTCGCGAAGCTTTATGACTTGAAGAAATGTGCCATTTTTATCACTAGTCTGGGTATTGAAAAGTTTTTGGGTTATAAAACCAACTGAATTCGGAGAAGGTTCCCTTCTGTGTAACGACCTAACCTGGATATCCACTATATTCATTATTATTACATAACACTAATTCAGTAATAATAAAAAACATCAAAGTAGAGTATGCATAGGATCAAGATAAAACAGGAATAGCAGTTAGAGATTAGCTCAAGAAACGATCTTAGATTTCTTATATCTTAATTTATTGGATTTATCTATTTTTCATTCATTTTACATTCGCGTTATTTGGTAACACCTTACGATTTTTAGTGGATTGGATAATTGATTACTGAATGTGATTATCTCTCCCATTTCATGATTTTGGGTTCTGATCGTAATACTTCATGTCAGCGATCGAATAAGTAATGAACGCTATGACCACTAGAAGCTACGTTCCCTACGGCTGCTTCCTACAGAATTTCTACCAATGCAATATAGCGATGGTCTCAGTCCATATTCAGCCGTTTACTCTCTAAGATCAATCTCGTCCCCGTATTAAGCTTGCTCATAACGAGAAAGCAATAATCCACACAGAGCTGAGATATTTTCCCCCTGAAGTTAAAGTACTTAAAGGGGAACTTGAAGTATTCGAAGGACTGCCATTTGTTGCAATCATGAAACCTTCTTCAATTGTATAGGTTATTATTGGATAACAATGAACTCCAAACCATTCGTGTTTGTTTCTTCTTCACTTTTTCATTTTCATCTGCTTTCATCCTCACCACAGCTTTATATGCTTTGCAACGATCCTTTGAGGCTATATAAATAACTGTTTGCCTTTCACGCAATGTACTTTCGAATTTTTCGTGATCACTGATCAGCGAATTAATCTGTCCAAGGTCGTTTGGAAGTTCTTCTTCATTACAGTGGTTCAGTACCGCAATTTTTGAGGTGACAAAGTTGATCATTTCATCGATCGATTTATCTTGCTCATTGTCGCGACTGATACCGCGAAAAGGGAGGATTTGTTAGGTAATGTTATGTAAATTGAAATTGTCCATCTGTGATATGTAGAACGTTTCGGAAAGTGATGAATGATTGTAATTCTCCGATGATGGAAAGTCATTCATTTTTGCGAGTGTAGAACTAGCAATAATAGCGCCAGACTGTACCTCGTGTTGATGGTCTTGTGCACTTGGGAGTGGCTTTTCTCCAACTAACATTGTTAGATGCTAGATTGAACGAGGAACAAGCTATCTGTTAGACGAAGTGTAGGTGATCGAACCCTCTGAAGTTAAAGTACTTATAGGTGATTATTGGATAACAATGAACTCCAAACCATTCGTGTTTGTTTCTTCCTCACTTTTTCATTTTCATCTGTTTTCACCTTCACCACAGCTTTATATGCTTTGCAACGATCTTTTGAGGCTATATGAATAACTGATTGCCTTTCACGCAACGTACTTTCGAATTTTTCGTGATCACTGATCAGCGAATGAATCTGTCCCAAGGTCGTTTGGAAGTTCTCCTTCATTACAGTGCTTCAGTACCGCAATTTTTGAGGTGACAAAGTTGATCATTTCATCGATCGATTTATCTTGCTTATTGTCGCGACTGATATCGCGAAAAGGGAGGATTTGTTAGATAAACAGCGGTAGACCACTTTTAAAAAAAGGGAGCTTCTCTAATATCTTTGTGAGCCCTCCATTCAGGTAAACACAAGTAAGTATCAAATCAATTTGCTATCTTTAGACTTTCCTACCTGCTTTTTTCTTTCTTTTTTCTACAGTGGTACACACTCCTCTAATAGATTGACCCCTTCTTAGAGCTTTGATCCATTCATGCTCATAATGTTTCTAATTCGCATTGTCCATATTTTGACCAATGTCTTTTAAGCTCTCATTTACATTACCAACGTGGCTTGTATCAATACCTCCTCATCATTTCCAGCCGTAACCCTTGATTTGTCAAATGTTTTGCTAAGGTCTTGTATGCCTTCCAGATATGTCCGTAATGCACATGTTCTCCTAATATTTCATAATCTATCTTCCTTTTAATAATTGCGGATTAGTTTATGTTACTTGTGCTGTGGATTCGTCCATGGTTTATGTTGTTGGCGGCGTAATAATAGATAAAAAAATAAAGAAATAAAGACACTTTAAAGGAGCCTGCTTCATTTGGACCAGCAACGCTGGACTCGTTGAGTGGATTCGTCCATCGTTCATGTTGTTGGCGGCGTATTCACCCCATTCGTCCTGGTTAGCCAATACTTCCAGTAAGTTGTCCACTTTTGCCAAACATCGTCACTGTGAATGATGCCATTTCTGTAAGGGCTCACAATTTCTACTAAATATTTTAACCACATTTGCGCACATCTCACGAAATATTATTACCAATGAATTTTTAAGAATTCCTTTGAACATTGGCCAAAAAACATTCACTCAAGACAGAGCTTCTGTCTTGATGCACGTACGCGTGCTGTCGTCTTGAACATGCGTCCAACGATCGCTCAGAATTTTCTTTAAGAATAAGCAGCAATAAAAAACCAATAATCTTCGCGGATTAAAAATAAACAGTTAATCTAATCGAATAGATCCGCAGCAATCGGTATATAAAACATTCCACAACCAAGCAGTAACAAACGCCCGTTGCCGTGAATAATTTGCATAAATAAACATAGCCGAATCCCAACCCATTAAATAATCGCAACATCGATAAACGTTTTTATCGATCGCCCAGAGCGATCGGCAAACCAACCACGCCCTGTCCGAATAAACACTCCGAATCCACCTTCGTTTGATTGGAAAGGTTGGAAAGATGGACAAGTGAATTTCAAATGAACTTTATGAAAAGCAGCAGGGAAATAGAAATTTGCATACGAAGATTGCGTATGCAAATTTGCGTTTCTCTGTTCCTTCGTCAAAAACAGAAAGACTCTACTTAAAACTTAAAATGTTTTACATTATTGGTTCCATTGAAACAGTTTTACATTACATTGAAAGTCAGCCACGTAACACGACGTAATGCACGTCTTTGTTGTGAGTACGTGTAGTTTTCAGCCACTTCGCAATTTCTATCAGTTTGAAACAAGAGTAAACGATTCAGAAGTATTGCCATTTTTTCGGCTGTGGGCAAGTACTTTGTAGAGAATTTTTGCATTGTTTGAAATAGCAGATACTATTAGATTAAAAATAGAACAAGTATTTTCAAATTCAAACGACTATTGATATTGAGAGTAAAGTAAATGTGCTGCTGAGAATTTTTGCTGCATGCTTTCGTGTGTTTCGAAGATTGAGCATATGGCTATTTGAAGAAACGTAATTCCTATCTTTTTTTGCAAGATTGTTGATCACTTTCATCAGATTTTTGCTGCATAAGAGTTTCCTCTTTGGAATAGCTCTGAAGCGTGATGAATGAATCGTAGATGCTCTTTTTTCAAAGTATTTCTCGATTATTTCTACCATCGAAGAGTTGAGCGTATCGTTGAATTTTTAGCTCAATCGCTATACGACTACATGAAGTGGGTGTTATGCTGACTTGTGGCCTTTTTGTGAGTAATCGAATGATACAGTGCCGATAATATTTCAGGAATTGCATCGGAATCAAATGACTATGATATGACGCATTTATCAGCGTCATTTATAGTTCATGACTGATGGTAAAAACGGAATTCATATGGATTGAGGTTGTGGAAAATGTAAGATCACTCGTGATAATAATTTTTTAATGCATTCATTGAATACATACACAGAAAATAAAAATGCTATTAACTCTAATATTACCGGGATTAGCATTAATATTAATATTTAATACCTAGAACGAAACTATATGTTATTATTATCATCGTTTTTGTTGGTATTAATTTCACTGATTTGATATTACTCTGATTATTGTTGCAATGTATCAACGTTCTTCATCAAGGCATTTCATATTTTTTCTATTACTGTATGAGATATATTGTATATTTCTGGTAATAGATTGTGATCAGTTCAAAATTATCATTGATTTTCACAATGGAGATGCGTTTTTGTACAATTTCAGCATATTCATTTATTTCATCCTTTATTATCAAGATTATCATTGTTATAAGAATATTGTCACTATTAATGTTGGTGAATGAATAAACAAGAATGCTTTTTCTATGTTGATTGTTCAGTGTTCCAGTGATATACAACCAACTTCCCTCCAGCAGCGATTTATCTGCGATGTTGCAAACAGCATGCTTGATATGACGTTATTAGATCAAACGAAGTACATTTGACGAAAAGGATTAAGCGATGAAAAATTCATGAGTACCTTACGTGCATAACCTACACGGGTACCTTACATGCATACGCAACTCATTCGTCAGCGGATCGTTTATTTCTTCACTTCCGGACAAATTTCCAAAGTACAAAGAGGATGACATAATTAAAGAAAAAAAACATGAGGAAACAAGATTCAGAATTGCGCATGATGCGTGTCAGGAAACTGTCAGTTCGTTGCGCATGACTGGTGTCGTTGTACTACTGTTGTTGAAGAGATGAGAATTATCAAGGATAATTGAACAGGTTCTCAGATGCTGTTTAACTTTAAAATGTGCATGCAATTCTCATCGAATTATGTGCATTTTTCAATCATTTGGAACTGCCTCATCCGATAAACAGACACTTCGCTAAAGATGAGACGAATTCGTGTACAACCAACATTGAATCTTTTGCAATTTCACCTATATCAGTCGAAGCAAAAATTATCTTTGCTGGAACCCGCTTCGATAGGATCAATTTCAACAACTTGTTTCATTTTATTGCTGCTTTATCTGTTCAAAAATCTTTTAGTGAATCTAATTGCGTGATTTTTTTCCATCCTAGTCGCTTGTACTGCTTGCATTGACTGGAATGGACTAAATCGCTATGAGACGTGAACTTCTAGTTGCGCTGGATTCAGTTGATGTTTTGTTTTTGCTTTCTTCGATGCTGTGAACTTCACAGTCGTATTCAGCCTGAATTTTGTTGCATACATAATATCTTATGCGTCACAATGATAGATGGATATGAAAGCAAGCTGGTGAATAATTGAATGATGCTTTTATTAATCGCATTCACCTTTTATTAGTCGTATCCTCTGAAAACTTTTGATTTATCCAAATTGCCTTCCAGTAATAGCACTCTATCACTAATTCATTTCATTTGAATAAACGTGATTCAATCTCTTCAATAGACAATATGTAATTTGAAATTGCTTTCTTGTGTGCAAATCCTTTGCAAAGTACACTGCCACTCTGGATCTGTCTATAAGCGTGAACAACGAAAAACAGATAAAAATTTTTAAATTGTGGACGAGACTTTTCTTTATTAGATGACAACAGGAAGTGGTGGAGTTATTTCTTGAAGCTAAGAATATATAAAGTTTGAGTTTATCGCTCATCGTGAACGGGGATAGCTATGCCAATTTGTAGATGCGTTCAGCAGATAGTATTTTTCGGATCGTGATGAGGCTCCGTACGTTGTGAACCATGAAATGCTTAAATGATGTCTCCTAAGACTTCAAATTGAAACAAACTGGAAGTCTATCAGCCAGCACTGAGAAAACATAAACTCAAGCTGTTCTGTTTATTTTCATGCAATTAGATTTCCCCGTTGAGCATTGTAAAACTGCTCTTATTGCACGAGATCCCTCCTACTTCTCCCAGTAGCACCAAAGGAACCATCAAATTCCTCAGTACTGAGCTTTACGGTCGTCTGAAAACGGTACACGGGCAAATGTTTCCTGCTTGGTTTTCAGAGATTGATGATCTGCAGTGATCACGTATGTAATTGAAGTGCTCGGCTGCATAGTAAACATCTAGAGAATCAACTCTACATTAGAACTGAGTTTAATCCACCAGCAATTCAGTTACCGTTCCGTTCTATATGCAACGTGACTCTCTCATAGAACAGGACATTTTCCAGCTAGCGAGAACAAAAAAAATTGGAAATTGCCTAAAGCTGAGATCAAAAATTGCTTGAAATCCAGGATACATAACCTGATGCATACAAAAAAGTAAGTGCGTTGAAATCGAAATCATGTGGTCAGTGATGAAACAGCAGCGCGATGATGACTCGAACGCCACATTCCTCAGTCACCTGTGAACGTCTTTGCAGAATAACAGAGAGATCCTTGCTAATTGTAAGGTAGTTGAATAGTTGGACTTTAGAAGTGTAATGACATCGTCCGTGTATGTGTGATATCATACAAAATTCAGCTATAGCTGTGCAAGCATGCAGAATCGTCAACAACACGCATAGTTTTCTGAAACTAGTGGATCTGGAGAAGTCAGCGCTTTGAGCAGCTCGCGCGTTGCTAAGTAAACGTGATCAGTAGACATCTGTTTGCGAGTGGTACATCTGATAATCCTACAACAGTGCAACGACTGATTAGCATTCGAATCTAGCAATCTCTTTGAAAATGCGTAAAATAGGTCGACAATATATTATATGTATAATTTCATGTCACTAAAGAATCTTCTAACATCAGTTATGTAAATAACTTGCGTGTTGTTAGGCAAACTTAAGGAAACAGCTGCTTCGAAAATGGTACTCATGATAGTTCTGTTGTAGGGCAGTGACTGATCACCAATAAAGTCAAACATATATGCATTTCAAAAGTTTGCTGTAACACTGCAACTGTGCATCTGCCGGTTGCAAGCTAAGAGGGTCTCATAATTAGCATGATATTCTCAATAGGTTGTTAGTAGAAATTCATGCTTTTACTGCCTGAACCAGAGAGTACGACTTCTTTGAAGTTGTCGTTCCGTGTTCACAAATTGCCGGTTTTATATTACTTCCGACTGAGAGCTGGAAAAATAACACAATTCATGTTGATCATATAAAAAGAGAAAGGTTTTATTGAGGAGGGAGGATGATATTCTGTTTGTTTGAGTAATGAGTAGGAAGCAGCATTTGTGAAGTGCTTTTTGTTGATTTTGTTGGTTCGAACGTTGGCTATGGTAGCGATTGTTGTTTGCTGGATGTCTTTACGACTGATCTGAGATGAACCATTTGCACACAAAATTCCAACGCTAACAGGAAATGAAGTTATGATGCGTTGATTTTATGAAGAAGTAGTTGCGAACGTTATTTGCAGCTCGGATGTTTGCATGTTGGATATGGAAAAATGTGAATGAACAAATGCACGAAAAATGGGGAACAACAATAAGGGATTTAATGGAGGAATGTTTACAGCTCAGAAATACTAATTATGCTCAGCTGTGATGGATAATCAGCGTAAAAAGTCGAGGTGGGTATGTGGAATAATTGGGTATATGTGAATGAATGTAAGCTGGTATAAAGTTAGTGTGTAGGTGCTAAATTTCAGTGGTGTCACAGGTGAAAGTGTGATGGTATAATAAGGATGATCAACTATGCACAATGTACACACAAATACAGGTTATGAAGGATGAAAGCATGAAATTGCAACGTGGAAGTATTTGTATGAAGTTGTGTTTGCAGATGATGGGCTGAAGTAAGAAAAAAAACGACGGTTCGATTGAATACAACTCAGTTTGAAAGTAATGAAAAAGCGTTGAATGAGTGAAATGGGGGAATGTGCTTTATTTATTGTGATGTTATGTCAAAGCATTGAGATCTGTCGTACTAATAAAACGCAGGTACACATCTAATGGCTGTCATCCGAATGAATTCGACTGAGAGGTTTGGGATAAAGATTTTGTAAATGCGCTGAGATCGAAGAGATTTGATAGAGGCTCTCTGGAAGAGTTGACTCTTACATATGAACTGCGTCGAATATTATTGAATATGTAAGCATCTAAGTTGGATTTAAAACTGAGACCATGCTCACGGCTAAGTCTGACTGTTAATCTGAGGCCAAGCCTAAGCTTAGGCCTAAGTCAGTCTGAACTTTTGAGTTGTCGACACTTTTCGATTAGCCGTTTGAAAGAGGAGATTATTCATGAAGGTGTTGAGGGTGTGACATTTGTGTGTATGTGTGTTAGCATTTGATTTGGTTCTTGCGAATACGCTAAGCACTCGATAAAATGAATCCGAGGATTTGAACGATGAATCGGCGCAGAATTATTCTTACTCCAGCGAGATATTGAAGCAGCGAAACAAGAATGAAATGAGAGAAGAGAAAAAGGTTTTTGCTCGTCAGTTGATTTCAGTGTCGTTTTTATTTGTGTTCATGTGCTCTACTATGGTCGTCGTTGTTACCATCATCGTTCACCTCTAATACCATACGTTTCTTCCCAACAAACAAACAGCTGCGAACTAACTGCAAAAAAGTTGTGCTCTACTCGATCTTATTACTATTGCCATCAATATTACTGCTCTATTATTATTATTAGTATTGTTGACATTCTTAGTATCGTTGGCGTTGTCGCTGGAGTTCTGCTATTGAGTGACTGACGACAGTGTCAAGTGTGAAAAGCGATTCGAATTCGCCAATTCAAAGAGCCTATCAAAGGTTCCATCGAATGGTTGGATTCATCGACGTGCAATCAGACATTTGAGCAGCCGTTAACCAGTGGGCAATTATTCGTCACTTTTCATCAAAACAAACCATCGACAGGTTGCTCAACAATCAATCATACAGATTTTTGTATGCCTCGAATGAACGTTTCAGAAAATAAAAAATCTGTATGAACCTGGCATATTTATACGAAATGAATGAATGAAATTTCATTTGTTTTATTTTGCATGAATGTGAACGAGTGTGGGTTCAATCAGTGATGCACGATATATGACAGATTCATTCGCTTGCTTGCCTGTTGTGTTTGTTTGTGCAGCAATCCAGCAACATTCATTCAATTTGGCATTCAGCAGTGAACTGTGCTCGTGTCTGAATATTCTACATGAAAATATAAATACAAAATATAATTTTGCTGATTCGTCTTCATTCGCTTTTCTTTGGGGTGTTGATGGGTTTGTATGGTGCTGCTTATTCAACGAATGACTTGTGAACAATGAATTGTTATTAAAAGCAATTGTTGTTGTGTATGCGACGACAATATAGCAGCGTGTTACAATACGATACTCTACGAGCAAGCAGCAGCAATCGACTGGATTTGGTACATTATGGTGGCAAACGAACGACGACCATAATAAAAGAGATTTGAAATAAAATCCATCTAAATGCATACGCAACACACATCAAATCGAATTCATATCGACTGAAGCAACGACAAAATTGATACACGATTGATCCATCGTCCTTGGTCAATTTTATCGAAATCATCATCATCATCATCACAGTCATCTTCTTCATCACCATTGTATTCGTTATTATTTTCAACGAATTATTTTCACCATCAACTCAATTAGTTGCATTGGATCATCATTATTGCTACACAGCGATTATTGTTGTTATTGTTATTACCATCGATCTAACACACCTTTAGTAGCCTTTCTGCATTCATAAATTCTTCTGTTCATAAACACCTACTTTCAAACAGTCATTTTCACACATATATTCACTTTCTACATACAAATTCAATTCTTCTCCACCTGATATCATATATTTATTTGCATTGAACTTCACTGTAAGATCAATAGTTTGGTGTATTCGTCATCGTGCTCGCCAATATCATCAACAATATCGTCACCAGTCATTTAACATATTCACTCTAATAGTTTCCGTCTTTCGAAACAAAAATTCGTTTCAATTCGACCAGCAGCTTATTCCACTGTTATTCATTTCATTTCACGAATGAAGCTCAGCTTACGGCATTTAAAACGACAACGAAGCAACAGAAATGGACGGTTAGCGGTTTGCTTCAAGAGTTTTGCACGTATTGTGTTTTAACAGCTCTACATTTAGAGAATTCCTTTCGTAAGATTATTGTTCATGTGAAGCTGTGAAACTGTATTTTCAAGTATGAAACTGAATTTTGTCAAGTTATTATCGGTATGATGGGAGTGAGAGCAATGAGTGAATAAGATTACTTTGCGAACAAATTACGTTGAGTAAGTTGTAATAAGATTATGAAAATCAGTTTTTCGTGAGGTCTGCCAGGACTGTATTCATTCATGTGTACATTAGAAGTAGAAGTATGAACTGATGTTGTACGTACCTGAATGGTAAGGCTGCATGCTTAGTATACCTGTGAGCGAGAGTTTTTTGTTTAAAGACTTTTAATGAGTGATCAGCGAAGTCTTAACGAGTGTGATGGTCCAAATGATGCTGATGCAGTGAATCTTAGAAGATGATCCGTAGTGGTGGTTGTTGTGTGCTGTGATGAAGCACAGTGATTGTTAGGGAATGTTTTGGCGAGATTATAAGAGGAAATCTACTGACTGTTATCGGAATGCGTCTTTTTCATTTAAGAAAAAGGATTATGAATTTCCATTGGGATATTCATTTGTCGTGTCACTCGTGGTGAATGAAATCAATATGTGACAGTGTGGAATAATGCATGGAAATATGTCGCAATGTCAGGAACGTTATTGCCATTGTAACACATGATTCGCAAATCGATCGTTTCACAAAAAGTGAGCGATGTGATTGATATGTTTGGATTGACCGACAACAATGCATCTGGTGTCTATTTTACCGAATTCAGTTTATTACCAAACTTGTGATGATAAAGTGCTGATGATGAATTAGTTATGCATCTGGTGTCTGTTTTCGCCGAACTCGTTCTTCACTCCATAACACACAATCAGTCTACATTCTCTAGATTTAATGAAGTATCGAAAACTTCGAACGAACGTTCAATTGTTGATTACGACTGATCATGACGTCTGTCTTCAATTCTTTGCCTGAAATGAACTATTTTTCTGAAACAATGCGTCATAACCATTGCAATTTCGGTACGTCTAGATCTTACTAACCCGATGAGCGGTGCCTCACCGGTTTTACGATCCATAAAGGTTATTCAGAAGTTATTCAAGCAGTTAAAAACCTAAATGAGATGTGCATTTTTCGTGTGTTTGATTGAGAAGTACTTCAGCTGACTGACTCGTTATGAACGAACATCATCATCATCATCATCATCATCATCTTTCTCATAAATGTACTCGTTAATAACCAATTCATGTTTCATTAATACCCGTATTGTCAGGAAACTATGAAAGAAGTGTGGAAAATGATGCGAAACGTTAGGAAAATGAAAAACATCGGAACCTTAAAAACATTTTGTGTATTGGCAAAAAATGTTTCACATTCATCATTGACTGTAATATGACACCAGTATCATTAAAATACATAAATGTGAATGTAATGGAACGGAACGATTGAGAAATGGACTGAGACAGCAGCAACAGCAGTTGTTTCATATGAATTAGGCAATTATTAAGAAGGATTGGTTGAATGAAGTCATTCGTTGCTGAGTGATTATTGTTGATCAATGTTCATTTCATTATAGTCATCAGACGAGAACAAAAACCTTCAGAAAGTCGGATGTTGTTTACTGAGTTTTGTTGAGTTTTTCAATGGTTATCACCTTCGGTGTAAAGTTTTTCGGTGAAAAACTCGTCAGCCAGTGAATTCCGAATCGAAATAAAAATGTTCTCATTGTAACAATTCAATTAGCATTATTATCAGAAATTTAAGTATCACCCGACTTTATAAGAACATTTTCTCAAACGATCATATGCTCAGAACATAAGAGAACTAGAGTGCCATAACCTGGCTCCTTGAAGAGAGGTGTGCCATTTCCCAAATTAAATATCTTATTAATTGAAATATGCACGAGTTACTGACTCCAATGCATTGATGTGAAATTCTATAAGACACTATCAAAATCAGAAAATTCACATTTAACTGAATACAGTACGATTTTCTACACGTCATAAATGGATAGCTATGGAAGGTGATCTCAAAAAGTGTGTAGGTCACCGTCAGCTGGAAATTCTGAATTGCAACTGCTGAAAATCTTTCTTTGATGGCACAAAAATCGAGCTTTACAAGCAACGCGTCTCACACATAGCATAAATCAGTGTTGCGTGCACCTGCTGCTAAAATGATCTTAGATATGGAATGCTTCGATCGGAAATATAACTCGATCCAAAAAAACAATCCAGAGAAATGAGTTCATTAGCTACTCACTCACTCGCTCACGTCATTTCCAAATTTCTGCAATCAATCAAACTCATCCACGAATTTGTTCTATGGTCACGTATTCGCCTCTTCTTACTGCAAATAATTAACTTTCACGTTTCTTCAAAGCACGTCATATAACGTGTGTGTTTATTTGTCGACAGGCGTATGCATCATCGGTCTCGTGTCTACAGAATCAGAATCATACATTAGAGCAGTTTTTGCCGGTGAATCCGAACATTGCTTTGCTGAATACTTTTGTGATGAATAGCAAAAATTTCATCGATGGTCTATTAAATGAGCCGTTATCTTAGCCGAATAAAATTAATCATGAATGAATCATCAGCAAAATATTCGCCGCAGGTGTAGCGTATTTTTGAGAACACGTCATTATAGATGCTCAGTGTTTCCACTGTTCTCGATGATAATTTTTAGTTCTATTTAACACCGTTCCATTCAGCTAACTGAGTTCAGCCTTGTTCCATCGATGTAATTTTCATTCAAAAAATTGCACTAATTCTTTGGATTTGCTGCTGCTGCTGCTGCTGCTGTTTCTCCGATTAGTCCATCGAACAGAACAAACGAAAGAACACGCTCCATTCATCAATTCACTGGTTTTATAGCATAATTGAAGGGATCCATTTGAATTTGTAGACGAAAAAAGGAAGGAATTCGTCGTTTCACGTAATTTATTTTTGTCGATTCGTTTCAGCTAGCCCGCAGATTTGGTTGATTAACCAGCGAGGGTAGATCGTTGTGATACGCTGCTCAAAACGAGTTTCTGTCGCTTCATAAAATTTTGCGCACAGCTGAAAGCTCCCATTTAACTGCAGTTTTTTATTGCAAATTGAAATTGAGATTTGAGAATATCCCTGCAATTGCTTTCAAATTGAAGTGATAAATAAATGGACCAAAACATGAAAAGCGCAAAAACTCAAAGCGATGTTGATGCGTCAACAAAATCATTCGAAGGCGTACATATTAAGGTTCCATTTAATTCAATTATTATTGGTACAAAAACAGAATATTCTATGTTTGTATCTTAGAGCACAAATATTGTATGCGTAAACAATAATAGTGATTCACTGTAATAAAACGTTCACGATGCACAAAAAAGTGTTGCAGAATGCAAAGGACTTTGTTATTTTTCATTGTTCATCATCATGATAAGATTCATGGCGAGTGTTTTTGCTTTTGTTTTCTTAACGAGATTTTCATTACTGATAGCGTATTTTTTGACATTGACACTGTACAATAAACTAGTTTATCATGGTTACTTTTCAATAGATATCATCAATCACACAATGAATGTGTTACCGAGACAGACACCATAAATGTTGTAACTACCTTGTTCGTCACCTACGTCGAGCATGTCATATTAAAATGGAATTTTGAAGTTTGCACTTGAAAATTTTCACAGTTAAAGTGCCAGCAGAAAAATTCAATTAGTTCGCACAGTGAAGGTTCGTCTATTGTTGTTTTTCCGGAAAACCGGTTTTTTCGATGGAAAACGCACACTTTCAATTACCGGAACATTTCTAGTGCCCTCAAAAGAATGCAGATACCGTACTTGAATTCCATTTTCTATTAATCTCAGTCCTGTTCAACCCTCAACAATCAATCGAATCGAAGTAACTACTATTCGTTGAGAAAATAAACTTTGAATTTATTATGCGTTTATTGGAAACAATCTCTTTTCAAGTCCTCTCGGGAAAACCATGTCATTGAAGAACTGAAAAGAGCTGCTTGTGATAATTTTATGGTACGAGTGAAACTAGTCTTGAAGTAGTGGAATCAAAATAAATCATTTAGTTGAGTGCATGAACACTGAAATTTCTCTGAAAAATTTTGAAATATATTATGATCATTTAAAAATGTTGTGTTCTGTTCGGAAGCACGACATTCAGTGATCTATCAATCATTCGCGAGTGATTTAGAGCCAACCAACGATATTCATTTCTTGTGTACTTCGTTTGAAAATTCATGTGGCTAGTGGCAACTGATTATGTGTCTGATTTATAACGGTGAGATTTTTAAGAAAGAATCTGAATTTTAAACGAAAACTTCAAAAGGATTACAAGAATTATTGAGCAATTGATTAGCAATGAGCACTACGAAGTAAGCAAACGCAGTTATTGCGATGAAACAATGGTAATAATGAATCAGAAAAACTGTCAGAAATTTGATAGTTTGTTTGATCTCTTAATGAATCAATTGCTCTGATATCCTCTTCATGATACTCGTGGTTCAATTAATCGTTCAGTGACAATGTAGGTTGAACGAATTGCATCGGCTGAGTGGAATTTGAGGGATGCGGGTTCAGAAACCTCAAAAATTTTACCTCTGATTCAGAAATCTTTCCAAAACATCAAAAAATTTTGACTCTACTTGCATTTCTAAGAAATCTCTGAGGAATTTTCTTTTTTATGATTAGCATTTTCAAAAAATGTTCTCTTTCAGCCTACTGCTGTCAGTTTTCTTAAAATTTAGGGAATTATGACACGGTTGCTTTTGGTCCCTGAAAATCTCATCTCACTCAGTTATCAGTTAAGAAGGAACATACCTCTATTGGTGGAGAGACTGTGACTAGTGCAAAAATCATGCCAGACATAGAAACGTTAATTTTGGCGTTGGAAAAAATGAAATAGAAACGAATGAAAAGTTAGTATCACGTGAGAAATTCGGATCGTAAGAAGTATTCATTATTTACTGTCTGCAACAACAGGATTATCATTTAATGGTGCCGCATTGTCGTAGCAATTTGAATTATCAGCAGCAATATCGTTTGCTTGAAATCATTATGGATGAAAAAATAACCAAATGTCTCTTACATACCAGTAGTGCTTTTTGCACAATTCTTTTTCAACTGGAACTTATCATACAAACCTTGTCAATGTATAAAACCTAACTTGAGGTTGTACTCACGAATCAAAGCAGACTCTTGAATAAGGCGTTGAGCTGATTGCTATTTCTAGACGGTTGCCTTCATAAGGAAGTAGTAAGTAATAGCGATTGCTTTGACTGTTTTGCCAGATGATGAGTGAAGTTGTGAAGTGCGTTAAATAATGTTGGCTGGAAGTTGTGTGACATTTCGCATGACATTGACAGTGAAGTTACAGCATTTTATTTGATGTTCATGTTGGTTTGGGCAGTTGCTACATGGAATTTGAATAGTGATCTGTAGCGTAGCTAATCTTTCAGGAACTGATATATTTTTGATATCGATTGGTGCTGTGATATTCATTCTGATCATTGTCCTGCTTACATTCGTGGTGCTCGTCATACGAAATCGACGCTTCGATCGACTTTCAAAAGCTGATGATCGAAAACCGATTGATAAGGTTGGCTACATTTAAGTGCAATGCACTTTTTCATGCGAATAAAATTGAAGTGTAGCGATTAAAGTCAACGCGATCAGCGATATAGCCGTAAAAATAATATTAATTTTTTCGGCGGCTATGATTTTTGTTGTATGTCGCCGTTTGGCTGTCAACATTTTAATCACTATTAAAGGCTATCATTTCACACATTCATCAATTGTTAAACTAATTTCGGCGTTTATTTTGTCGACGCACCATTTCGGCGTTTATTTTGTCGACGCACCATTTCGGCGTTTATTTTGTATTAACACTGTATTATATATCGAAACACAAAGCATTCATATAATACAAACAGAAAAGGGAGGAGATCCTCCAAATGAGATATACGAAAGTCAAGTTTCATCATCCGATTCGGTAGCGCATGATATTTGTGTACATCTTATACATATACAGCTAAGTACAGATTTAAGGTTGTTTTCACATATCACTTTGGTGTCCCTCACGAATCATCTCTCTCGCGCTTCTCTTTCGCGTCACTTTGGTGTCCCTCACGAATCGTCTCTCTCGCGCTTCTCTTTCGCGCTCCGTCGCGACACTCCCCGGACGACGAAGCTGTGGTATCTCGCGAGCACGCCTCCATCATTGATTGACCGGAATTAGAATGGCGTAGTTGAATTATTGTCGAAATATTGCAGAAGAAACAATACAGACTGACTATTGACGTGATTGAGGTACACGGAGCTCTGTTGAAACTTTGCAAATGAAACAATATACTGACGATTGGCGTGATTGGGGTACACGGGGCTTTGTTGAAATGTTGCAGATGAATAATATGGACTGACGACTGACGTGATTGGGTACACGGATCTTTGTTGAAGTGATGAAGTCGGAATGATAGGAACTGACGATTGATGTAACCGGACGATATTGAGGTCCGGTAATGAATATGAATAAGAATATTAACCGACAATTGCATATAAGTGGCAATATTAACTGACGATTGAATATGAGTATCAATATTTTCTGACGACTGAATATGATTAACAATATTAACTGACGATTGATGAAAACCGGGTGATATTGAGGTCCGGCAATGAATATGAATAAATTGGACAGAACAATATTTTCCACGCCGATAATTTAGGGATGTATATTGGACTGTCTATTGCTCATTTGAATATTCGTTACTGCGACATTAAATAATTTGTCGGTGGTTCTAGTTTGACTTCCAATGATCGTATGCACATATCACTTAAACGAATTTGAGACTTACATTTGGCGAGTTGTTCTTCGTTAAGTTGTTTTTCGGACCATTGAAACTGTAATAGCTGAGAAGCTTTCTGCATCTCTTGTTGAAGCCTGGCCTTCACCGGGCCGATTGAAGAACGGATATGTGCTGACGTTGGCATTGCGTTGAACGAGTGTTGTTTGCGGGGCAATTGATTTGATGTGCTGGTGGAACGTATTCAGTAACGAATTTGTTGGATTGTTGAATTTCCACGGGCAGTTGAGAATATCCGAATTTTGTTGTAATTGGAATATAGTCGCAGAAAACGAATTATATCAGACTCTATTTTGCCGACGCACCATTTCGGCGTTTATTTTGTCGACGCACCATTTCGGCGTTTATTTTGTATTAACACTGTATTATATATCGAAACACAAAGCATTCATATAATACAAACAGAAAAGGGAGGAGATCCTCCAAATGAGATATACGAAAGTCAAGTTTCATCATCCGATTCGGTAGCGCATGATATTTGTGTACATCTTATACATATACAGCTAAGTACAGATTTAAGGTTGTTTTCACATATCACTTTGGTGTCCCTCACGAATCGCCTCTCTCGCGCTTATCTTTCGCGCTCCGTCGCGACAACTAATCCAATTACAATACCTCATCGAGTTGTTTCTTAAACCTTTATCCAATGTTTCAAATGAATTTCAATCAATGAAAAAGAGAATAGAAAGTGAATCCCTCGTAAATAAGAGTTGATGAAAGCGCAATTGTTCTCAAACTAAGACGAGTAGTCGTTCTTTGCATTTTGAGTGGTAGACGTCAACAAATCGTTTGTCATGGTAACATTTGCCATTTCTAACTTTGACGAAGGGGAAAATGATCGAAAATTCTTGTTATTTCCGATAACTGAACAAACAGTCTGTTTGATGTGATTGAGAGCAAACAACACCAAACGGTCTGTTTGATGATTCCCTCATATGGCATAAAATTTCATGATCGTTTGAGGCTTACTCATAGTCAATATCATAACAACTCAAGGAGAGCAGAAGATTTGGTAGGGGAGAAGGAGTGAATTTGGGAACGGAGAAAACTGTTAGAAAATATCGCGATTTATAATTCTGGATAACATCAGAACTCTCTGATCAAATTTGATTTCTTTTTTTTTGATCATTTCAAGTGGGAGTTGATTTTACTTTAGCACTGCGATTCACTCAATCTTTCATGAACGATGTTCTTCCCAAATTAAAATGTTTCGATCATTTTCCCGTTCTGTCATCAAAGATGCACTGTGTCGGCTATTTATAGGTTTCAAAAAATGGACGGACTTATTTTTTGTTTTCTTTCCTATGGTTGGATGATAATTCTAAAAATGAATGAATGAATGATAGAATAAGTAAGCATCGCCAAAATGTCTAAGTGATTGATGCGTGGCTCATATAACACCAAACAATTGCGCAACTTTGCTATGACGAAGATTATGATGAAAGACGATTTCCATTTTATTTTGCTCGTTTCCTTTTGCGTAAATGGAGACGGCCCACCAACTAAAATGAAAATGCGCAATGCATTTGCAATTCTGCTCGACTCATGCTTCAGTAAATAGTGAATTTTAAATCAGAACACATTGAATGGCTGCTGCAATATATCGCTGAATAAGTCATTTTTTGGTATAGACATGCAAATAATTGTTGAATTATTTGTAAGGAGATGTTTTTGAGGCTATTTTTGGTAACTATCAATAAGATGGTTGGTTCGTTGATTTGCTTCAGTTGCGATTATTTGCATTGTGCTGCGTATGAGCATGATACGACGACGAACGAATCCATTCGGTTTTTCGCTAGTCAATGCGACTATTCTCATTCGGCGAAACGCTTTTGATTGCTGCCGACAGAGGAAATGAATGAGTGCACTCAAAAAACCAGCGTGATGATGTGATTCGCATTCCACAGAACGAATTTGCACTGAACGAATCGTCGTCGTCAGAATAAAATATGCGTTCAATTTGTTTTTGCGTTAAGTCAATTTTCCGGAACTGTTGATTACCTCCAAAAAAACTACCGAAAATAGGCAATCGTTCCAAATTTCAGCTTTTTTAGTCATGAAATAAGGACGTGCGATATTTTTACGGACTGACTCATATGTAGCGACCGTTGATCATCATCAGTTTAGAGACTGATCAGTCGGGCATAGCATATTTTGATTATGCAAGGTAGTTTATTGTTATTTGCATTGGGCGTTGGTTGCGGTTTCTTTCTGATCTTAGATGTCGGACTCCTTCAGGCGACAAGGTAGCAGTCTCATGATGATGGTGGCAGGCATGTCAAGGAGTTTCAGACTTCATCAAGTTGCTATCTAAACAGCTGAAGGCTGAGTCAGTTGAACGAGCATTAACGACTTAACTTATCACACACATTTATGCTGAACTATTCAATTGAGTGATTCAGCGCCATATTATTCAATGTGATCCGATGGTATTATCATAACATTACCAAACGCCGAAAACATCAATGCTGTGGGCATGTTGACATATTGATATCATCATGTCTACTAAACAGCCTCCCATCTATGTAGATGAACGAATCATTAGATAAACATTCGCCCATAGCAAATCATAAAAACACCAACATTTTATGTGTAGTAACGGTATGTGATAACGTTACGTATTCATTGAGATGATTTTTTTCCCAGATTTTTTCCGAAATCGTCCTTTTCTCACTCAAATTCTGTCATAGTCATCATTCACAGTATCTAAAAGTATTCTGTGCTTGATAAAAAGTGACATTTTTATTTTTACAAACAACCAACGCATGTGATTGGTTGTGTATTTGTCATTCCAATAAAAAAATCCTTCGAAAATGTTAGGATTTTCGACAGAACATCAATATCAAGTTTATGAAACGAGCTACTCTCGAGGTACTGCACGCAGTAGTGTAGCCACACGGGGAGGGGGGCATGCGAGGATCATGCTTCCCTATCCCCGCAACTGGGGCATGAACGAAAATAGGAAAAAAGGGGAAAACGAGAGCGTAAAAGAAGGCCGAGCGCATAAGATAGCTGGAAAAAGAAAAAGGAATTAGAAAAGAGGTGGGGTAGAAAGAATAAACGTTGATAAGTTCATCTAAAAAATTCAGTTATTTTTTTTGGAAGGATAAAGGATTAGGATAAAACTAATCGTAAGATGGAAATTTCGGGCTGGAAAATAGGATATAGCACCAAAATGTTTTGCGCTGAGATCATCAAAAGCTCTTGATATGTAGACGATGTTCATGAGTTTTCGAATTAGCAATCTTAGATCAGGATTGTAGATCAACGATCATCTTGGCCATTAATCATGGAGGAGTTTCCCTTTGATTGCACTGAAAGTGTTTCCTATTTTTGGCTCCTGGTTGCACTCTTCTTCGATGATCAATTATCAATTTACCCGACCTTCTGACTGCCTAACAACCGAACAAACCACTGTTATTCCGCATGGTTACGCAAGTTTTCGTGGTTCCAATACTGTGGTTTGGTATGGTGGCATCAGCCGTGCTAGGGCAACTACCTTCGGCTAACTGTTGTCTGTTGGAGAGGCAGTTGTCCAAAGGACAGTTGTCTGGACACAAGCTTCAGCTGTTCAATTCTTCTCACCAATCTAATCTGTGAACCTTAATCAGTAAATCTCAAGAGACCAAAAAGCATTTGTGACTCGCTTGAATTCACCATCGCTTTTCGCAGTGATTTTTCAAATAAACATGACTGACGTCTAGTAAACAAATCGTAATCACGTAATAAAAGTAATGATTACACAATAATAGTGCAATGGTCAATGACCGATTATTACAGCTGTTACTATTAGCCTTATTAAAGCGTGCATATGAGTTCATATTAACAAGTTAATTTAAAACTGCTTAATGTCGTATTGAATGTGGTGTGGTGACTCTCCGCACAAAGAATAGTGCATATTTCTGAATGACTATGAAATCAGATGCAAATGTAATTATGCATAAATGCGTGCAACGATAGGCGTAGTTTGTTGTTCATTCAGTGTTTAAATAATGACGTTATCATGATATGATGACTCGCACTTAATATCACCTAAAAATTTGCTCGATCACGCTATAAATACGCCGTCCTACGAAGCCTCTTTTACCCACTGCAGGAAAAATTTTCCTTTCACTGCGGCTGCTTCTTCTACTATGTTTCGTCATTTCACGGTTTCGGTTAATGCCGACTTTAATGTCTCATTAGGTACTCGGTCAATCTGCCTAAAGACACATTGCCTAACGGACAGTTTGCCTAACTTGCGGTTTTTTAATGGATATTTCGCCTAATAGGCAAACTGTTCCTTAGGCAAACTGTCCGTTAGGCAATGTGTCTTTAGGCAAACTGTCATTAGGCAAAATGTCTTTAGGCAGATTGATCGGTCACGGTCTCGTTCCTGCTTGCATTTTAAGCCATGAAATTATTTCAGCAGATTGTTTGGAGTGTAGATGACTAGGGAGGAGGATTTTGAAACTGTGCTTTTCAAGCAAACGAATACGTTTTTGGTTTGTTTAGTGAGTTGTTGATTCAGCTTTACCGTTGGAGTATTATTACTAATCGTAAGCCATTCATTGCTTGATAGTGAAATATTGCATTGATCATATTCGATGAGTGTTTGCCTTCATTCATTTCATGAGTATTTCACAAGCTTCTCATGTGTCATTTTGCGGGTTTCATGCGCAATTTCGTGAATTTCTGTTTTGCTTACGCCTAAAATACAGCAAGTTCCCTTGGGTGATTGCATATCAAATGTCTATAATGTATTGCAAACAAGCGTCCATACTCTCCTCTTTCAGCATAAATTGTTGTGTTTCAGTTCGTTCATTTTTCTACTGCGAACATACTTGATTCAAATTCATCAGTTGATGGCAATAATATTCCTCTTGTCTCAAGTTTCAACTAGCTCTGAACTTCCGTATGAATAAGCTATTTTTTCAGTTTAAAATAGTATCGAATTTCATTTACTAGCACTATTTTTGTTCCCAAACCAATGATAATTACATTTTGCGGGGGGGATTTCAGATAATGACACTGAAACTCGTTAGCAAATGAACAAGAAATTGAGTGAATAATGCTAATTAAACGGATTGCATTACCATAAGTAACTTCATTTATTTATCATTAAAATCGATCTAATCAAACTTAATGACAAACACGTATGTAATTAGCATTTTATATCATAAGAATCAGATATAGTGATTCTCCACTCATGGTATTCGATTCAGTCAGAAAGTATATCCACCAGTAAGAAAGGAAACTCAGATCAAGTGAAACAAACAAATGTCGAAGTCGCATGCTGATATCTAGCAATATCTCATATAAGTTCCTGTGAAGAGGGTGAATCTATTCGTAAAAAAAGGTCTATTAAAAACTGAAAACAAAATACCGATGTTGATACAGCGGTGATTGAGCAGTCGTAACAGTAGTCAAAAACAAATTCACACAAATCACAAAAATCTATCATCTGTTCTACACAAACACATCTAAATATAGAACTGAATCGTAAACAATACAGATAGATCACCTCCCATTTTACTTTGATATTCACGGAATTTTATATTCAATTTGATAGTTCAGCAGTGATTTTAGGTGAAAAAAACACATCCGGCGGAAAAAACTACGGAAACTTAGAAGCAGCCTAAAAGAAACTTATGTTAGAAAAAACTCAGTACAGTTACAGATACGAAAAAAAGAGAACGTATTTAGATCACATATCATCTGATCGTAATCACTTCATCTAACATTTGTGTGTAATCAAAGTTGTATCATTAATGAAATGATTGTACTTTTGATTGATTGTTTAGTATCACACAGAGTACGACGAACCTTGAGATGGAGATTTTGTTTTCGAATAATTGTTGTTTACAGTCGTTTGATGTTGAAGGTTCCCGGAAATAATTCGACAGTAACTTGAACCCATTGAGAACACACTGAGCATTTCATTACCATCACCATCATCGTAGTCATAAACACTTCCGACTGTAATTTAAATTGAAATGTAATCGTTGATTATTTCGAAGAAGTGAATCAGAGTCAGAACCGGATTTATGTAGCATCATATAGGAATGCGAAAACGTTATTGTTCCGAGTTGAGTTACCAGTACTACTTCTAGAGTTACCGTGATGTTATTTCCGCTCAAAATTGGCTGTCCAATGGATGGAACATTGAAATATCAGTTCATCCATGCCGTTCACAGTTAATCATGATAGAGCTAAAAAATTCACTTTCCAACAGTGGCTTGGTGCAGTTGTTGCGTTGGTTGTTCTCACAATTTGTGTGCAGAGTACAAATTTTAACTGGTAATCAATAATAAATCAACTCACGATGACCTTTGTCATTTTTCTCAGTGTTTAAGGACGAAAAACTTTCGCCTTAAATATGGTAATTTTCATTCTGATTTGATTGGTGGCTTTGATTCGTCGATGTAATCGATATCACTCATTTTATATGTGTTCGTGATGGGGAATTATTGGTTCATTTTCAACAACAACACTGAATGCTGAAGAATTTGCGTTGCTATGAGCGGCATTCAAAAGGAAAACGATTGTACGAGAGATGGAAAGGAGCGGATAAAACGATAGAGATTATATCTTGAATGAATAATGAAAAAGCGAACAATTTTATCAATAGTTTGCACACTTATCGTGAAGAAACTGAAGAAAATACATCACCCGTTCAAATGAAAACGAACTGAACGTTTCGTGCCGTGCTCAAATGATGTGGAGGATGATTTTTGAGTTGGGTTGAGTTTGGACGCTCGCTTGAAGCGTGTATTAGTTGAGAGAAAGAAGAACGTAAAGAGTTCACAAATGTTTGAAAAGTCGGAAGAGGAAACGTGTTGCATCACAACTCGAGCAGCTATTTGTAAGAAGTCCGAAACGAATACTTAAGATGTGCGAAAGCGAAAAAATAAATCTTTCGAAAATTCCAGCAACAAAAATGTGCGCTCAACGTCGAACTCTTAGAGTTAGTTGCTTGGCTAGACGTTGAAGGGTGTTGTAAAATTGGTTGGAAATCTTTATCTTATATCTTGTAAACGATCCGATCCGCTGTTCTGTTCAGCTCGGCGTTATTTGCTTCAGTGATACGTTTCGTTGTGTGTGCTTGTTCATCTAGCTTATTCACATTCTGAGAGAATTTTAATTCTTTGGCATTCCGCTGATCGAATATGATACGGTGCTTGACGTAAGTTCTGATGTGATTCTAGTGTTGCTTAGATTCCAGATGCGTTAACTGCTGGCTGATTGCTACAATACATAATTTTGATCAATATGTTCCCATTTTGAATCAAAAAAAGTTATCTTCATTTTCGAAAGCTATCTCTCTAGTGGATTTTCATGGAATTGTTGCGATGAAAGAACTTATCGCATCTCAAGAATAGCTGAAAATGTTGCTTGAAAAGTCCCAGTGCAGAGATTTTCGGATCTCGGTATGAACTTCGAAAGTATTTTCGATAGCCTGAAATGGGATTCCAAAACTAATGGTTTCGCCGAATTGAGTCAGCGCTTTCAAATCGTTGAGAACGGCATTATGACCATTATTCCACGATTTGTGATTCATGTAAAGTCGTAACAAATCATGGAATACGGCATAAATTTCGATGATATCACAAGTTCATGATTGTTTTACAAAAAAGATGATGATATTTGCCACGTATTAATTCACAAATGTGATTTTTGGTGTACATCGCAAGAGTGCATTAAAATTCGGTGTTAAGGCAATAGCATCATCAATATAACAACCAATGCAGTTTTCATCATTATTACTTATTATTCACATAATCGTCATTTGCAGTCAGCGTTGTTGTTCGAAATCGAGAGTCGTTATGGTCTGTAGCAGTTTAGAATTCAATACTCGATAATGACTTTACAATCATTTTGCAAATGTTGCTTCGATTTCGCATTGTTTGATATACTGCGCTGTGGCTTTAGGCACTTGTTGTTCTCTTAGTTTGATGTAGTTCAGTATATAATGTTACAAAGACTCTAAATCGTTGAACTTTAGCACTTTAAATCGCACCGTTTCACACTTAACACCATCGGATGAAATCTTTTATTAGGCGGAACTGGATTCTACGGTTCATTTCGGGGCTCATCACTGATGCTACTTGAGCTAGAGGTGATGGGTCGTAAGTTACAAGAAGTCAGTTAAAATCGTTGAAATCTCTTCAGATGCTCATGGATTGCATTTACTCCTACTTTATTCGTTGCGTTTTTCATTTTCATTGAATCAAGAACACACTTAATTCTCATTTTGTTGTGATTGTGTACCATTTCTTTCAAGTTGCTCTGTGTAAGATCCTCGATTATAATTTGCAACTTGCTTGCAAAGTTTTTGCAGCGCTATCGTTATTCATTGGTTGTAAATCAGATGAATTCTTAAACTCACATCGACACATCAATCGATGTTGTGATTGATGTGTCGAACAGTGCTCAGTTCTCTCATTACCTCTGATAAATTGACACAGCTAGGTATTGCTGCTTCAATTCGGGAAAGTTGCACTGAGGAATTCGTACTCGCAATCGTTTGAGTAATATATCTTGAAAGCTATTATCTATAATCTTTCATGTTTTATTCTTTTGGCTTATAGACAGTGCAAAAATCCTGCAAATTGATGTTTTGCAAAAAAAAGAATGCTTACTGTTAGTGTTTTTAGTGCATAAGCGCAAAGGAATTTGACTTGGAACATTGGGCCATATAACATTTATTAATCCAAATAAATACACACAAATGCCTTTAATAACGGAAGTTTTCACATGATATTCTCTCCGGTTGGCCTATTTTCGTACTGAGAATAAAATGACGTGATGTGAATAGGAGTGTAAATCGTTTTGAGAATTCATTCCGAATCCATTCATGTGTTTTCGATCGCGGTTCTTACAAAGGTTTACGATTGTATGCAGGCGATCTGTAGAGTTTATACGTCTCCAGCAGGCGGGCGGCACTCTTCGGAAAAAAAGTTAAGTACTTTGAGAAGTGAGGAATTATGATGGTGGTGGTATAACAAAGATTGCGACGATGAAAATTTTAATGGTTTATGGTGAGAAAAAAGAAATGAATATGGATCTACAATTAGTGAATTTGTTCGCTCATAATTCGTTTTTTTCGCGTCTTTAGTTTTGTTTTTGCTTGTGGCTCGCACTAGTTATGTTGAAATTCTACAGATCACAATACGTACACAGTTATAAGTCATCGATTGAGGAGTATGGACGAATAGTCCAGTAATAATGTTCTCAGTACATGTACCCTGCGAAGGAACGCTCATGCCCACGCTTAGACTCAAGGTCGTTTTGCCTTGATCAAAAGCGATGAGGAGTTGTTTTTTAAAACTGTTTTTGAAAGTAGACTGGTGGCCTTCTAGAATTCGATGCTTTTGCGTGAATACTGCTAAGATTATGCATTGTGTAACTCACTGTGACAGCTATGAAATACGCATGCTGCTTCGTGTTGATTGTAAATCCGTACTTTCATGAGCTTCTTTCGGCCTCTTCATTAGGGCCGTCAGTTCTCATATCAGAGCCAAATTTTTAGATATTCTCACCAACATCCTACGCAAATCACTAGTACGGAAATTACCAGTGGAATATAACAATATTGAAATTCGCTCATTCATTTTGGATGAATTCTTTTCACATGCTAACGTCAGAGGTGATGCTGACTGATGCTAAAATTTAAAAATGTGGGTGTTTTAGTTTGACTGTGAATGAATGAACTTGCATGAATTAATAATAATAATAATAACAATGACGGCTTTCGTTCGTCGGCGTTAGCGACAACGAGCGATGAATAATTCACTAAATAGCATTTTCGAATGTATTTCTGTTCAGTATGCACATCTACTGTGCTTCATGCATTATTTTTTGTGAGAAAGATGATGTGAAAATGACGACAACTAATATCATACGTATGTGGATTATTACAGGTATCTCTATTGCATTCGAATGCTCATTTGCATGATGTTGATTGATCATTATTACTATTCTTCCGGTTATTTCTATTGTTATTATGCATGATTTCACATGTGACGATAGTATACTATGTATTCAAATTTCACATGATGTAAGTTTTGTTGACGGCAACTAGTTAAGCCAACGACCAGCCCACTTACAATCAACCCACTTGCCATAATATGAAGGATATTTTCATAGTTGACATCACGTCATAGAGAAACGTGTTCAGTTGTTGGCATTGAACGGTGAATGAGTTCCATGCCAGAGCATGATATGCATGCATGAGAGCTGGCCAATCGTGCTCTTCCTGACTGCAGAATATATGACATCAACCACATATATCTCAACGGTGTTCGTTCACATCCCACCCTATTCCGTTGCGTGGAAGCCTTGTGATGAAGGGGAACAAACTCTGCGAAATGGATCAAAACCTGCTGCTAGCTTGCGATTCCTGAGTTTGTGTATTTTCACAAATCAGCTTGTCAGTGCTTTGGATAGGATGTGCTCAGTTACGTTTCCGATTGGGTGTTGTTGAAACGCTCAAGAGAATCCCATTGTCCATCGCTTAATCATCTGCAGAGTTTTCATTTCATTGTGCCATTATGCTCACACATCTTTATGAGCTTTTTACATTTGGTGGTGTTCTGAAAAACAAAAGTGGGCGTTGATGTCTTAGAAATGGTTCTTTCTATTGTACCTGCTTTCTATTACACATAGTTTCTATTATGTGATACAAATCATATGAGATCCGTCGTGTTCGTGCACAGTCTCATTGATATGTCAATTAGAAGTGAACGACAATATAGGTGTTGTTTCAATGGACAATACCTCAATACCTCATAGAATTGACGGTGTTCCCACTAATCTCGAATGGTTGATGCATCATCGTTATTTTCCATTGTATGGAACATTTACAAATGGTATTAATGTCACTGATTATGATGCTAATTTTGGCAATCACGAAAAATAAACCCATTCACCGGAAAGTTATTCAGCTCCGATTGTCTAATTGAGCGACCATTATCAACTTCATTTATAGTGACCCGAGTGAATTAATTCAAGAAGGTATAAAACACGCATGATTTGCCTATCAGTCGCTCAATGTTTGTTGTGTTGGTTTGATCAGAAATTCAGTTTATTTGCATCTGTCAGCATTGACTGATTGACCGATTGTGTTCGCACGAAACGTCACAAGTTTATGCTAACAGAACAGTAAAGTAATTGTCTTAATTCTTGATTACTAAATGTCTTGATTGTTATACTGAAGTCCTACTGGAAAATATCACTTAAATGTGCGAGTCAATTGCAAAAGCAGCAGATTAGCATAAACTGGAAATTAGCATAAACATGTTAATTTCATGCGATCAATATCACTCACATGACTGTAATAATATGATGATTCACATGACAATAATAATAATAATAATATCACTCATATGACGGTAGTATGTGGATTGCTGCAAATATAATAATCGCATCTCCAGAAGTGACTGTTAATCTGCATCATACGGTGGATGAATTTTAGTGGCGAATTGTTGGTAAATGTGCAAATGAGCAATATTGTCTTGTTGTCATATTAATTCATGTCTATTGTTGTCTCAAGGGCATTTAGTT
Source organism: Anisakis pegreffii (assembly GCA_035041965.1). NCBI lineage: Eukaryota > Metazoa > Nematoda > Chromadorea > Rhabditida > Anisakidae > Anisakis > Anisakis pegreffii. The sequence goes on along the minus strand of JAPYMA010000377.1, from coordinate 24,645 downwards.
GATGAGCACAAGACATTATCATACTGATGAGCATAAGTGGTGAAGGAGCATCTGCCAGCACACTTTTGTCGTGAGCATTAAGCGAGCCACTCTAGCGGAATTCGTGAGCAGTCAGCATGAGAAGCTGAAAAATTCCTACTTGAGTCGTGAGCAGTGAGTGAGCGGCGCTACTTTTCAGAAACACTCATCACCGATTGCCATACTTTTTTGAATGGAATCATAGTAGTTCTTGACTCGTTATCAGTAGCGAGCAATTTCTTGCGATGTTAAGACTCGTTTCATTATCAGAAACGAGCACAAATGAATTGAATATTGACGGTATCTAACTATAAGAGGCTTCAAAAAGTAATCAGTGATAAACTTTTATGTGATAACGCAGGCAAGTTGATACTAATGAATGCTTGGCAGAGCGATTGATAAGAGCGATAATTATCCGCGATAAACAACTTGGAAAAGAGAAACACTGCGTGATAAGCATAGTGCATCCATTGATTTCGATGGTAATAAATACGAGTCAGTCTTTATCGGTGCTCTTATCTCGGCATCGTGTTCTCCTCGTATTTTAACCCACCAACGTACTTTTCGTAATTTTACGAAAATTTTCTTCACCAAAATCCTTTCTGTAAGCAGTTATCGTGAAGCAGTTTCTCTTCTTCCATCAATGAGAATTGTTTCGTCTTAGATAATGTGTGCGTTTTCTAGCCTTTTGTATCTTTGTTTTGCATTGGAAACGCCCTTCTTGTTTTTATCAAATGTACATTAAGCGCCGTCTGATTTTTATCAAACGTAATGTGTTTTTGAAATCGCATCGTTTATCGTCAAAAAGAGTCTATTGAGGTACTGACTGTATCTTTCGATTGAGGAATATATATAGGTGTTCGCATCGATTTCACCCACTCCGGTAGTTAGCTCACATTATGGAAACAGTCGAATAACAATAACAGTATTGTAGGATCTTACAACCGAAGTGAACAATAATAAACCGATCAAAAACAATAACCAAAATAACAATAACATCGCAAGCAACGATACCAGTGGCAGTAACACTAACCAACCAATAGACCCATCACACGCAGAGCCGACCAAAACACCAAATAACTCTTCCACCACGAAGCGCTCTAATCGGTAGGTTTCATGATTTTCTATCGCCTTCAGAAGCTTTTTATAATGTCTGCTGATTGTGTCACAGCGTTGAATTGCCTTGAGATTCTGGGTGAATTGCTTCGAGTTTCGCGCAATTACTCGATGTGAAAGATTTTGCTCTTGAGATTCAACAGTGCATATCCATTGATTCAGACTATCAGAGCAGAAAAAAATTCGACTCAAAAAAATCCTACTCATACTCCACTTTCAACTGCACAATCGATTGATGATATTCATATTCAATCTTACTACTAGTGAAGTGTTGCTTCCACTACGCCTTAGTTTGGTAAAAATGCATCGCCAGAATATAGCGGAAAATTGAGCAGTCAGTTATCAGCTGAATTGTAATTGCAGCTATTCAGTAAATGAAGATTGTTTATTGAATCGGATGTTTTAATCAATCGCATACAATTTTCAGAACTCTCAGAATGAGAATTTTCAGAAATTGTATGGCTTGCCGACCGACGGAAATCCGATTGCCTTGTATTCGTACGCTACGAGACGAATACAATAACATCGGAAAAACGTAAGTTTCAATCAAAGTTTGCATGATTTTCATGCTGCATTTCTTCAGATACTAATGATTAGTTCTATCCTACAATTTGCAACTGTATTTCTTTTCGGAATCTTTAGAGCTCTTACAGTTAGATTCCTAATGATCACATGTGTATTTACATATAAGTACACGTGAATTGTTGTCAAGTACTCAGGTCGGTGAGCTGCAGATTAGCTTTTTGGTCTGCTACCACTCGATGTCAACCATATTTGTTGCTTCCATAAAACAACAGCAACTTTTCAGAGAGATCCAGAAGAGTGAGGTTTTGGAACGGGTCAAACAAATACGAAATGACGACTTTGATTGGATCGATCGAGAATTTGAGGTGAACACATTTCCGACATCTTTCTGAATCATTTTCTCATTTTGTTGAAATTTTCAAATACAAGCGATTATTCACAGGATGCATAATATATGAAATTGTAGTTGAAGGAAACGTGATGAATGCGCTTAGCGAATTGATAGTTATTTCAACACCCGTCCAACAAAATGTTCAGTTGCATCTGTTGATGATGCGTGAACAATTTCCGTTTTCAACAAAACAATTTTTTGCGGCAAAAAATTTTTTCGATTAAACGTGTGAATACGAAAACGAGCAGAGAAAGAGAACAAAATTAGAGCCTAAGTGCGCTATTTGCATGCTATGTAACAGCTGTTTTTTGTTTGACGGTTCGTTCGGTTGTTTGCGCAATCATTTCACACTTGGAGTTTAACTGACTGAGTGGGTGAATGAACAAAACGAGTTGGGGAACTGATAGCCTTCATTGTATAATAGTTAGTGGAGTGAAATCTTTCATTGAGCAAAATGAATAAACTCATCTTGAGATCAGTAGAATAGAATGCATATTATTGCATTTGTCCGGAAATGAACGAATGAAAAATGAAAGAAATAAGAGATGATTCATTGCCTAAAGCACAAAGAGCCATTTTAAAGCGAACGTTAGCATCCATCTCAATCATTGTGATTATCGTTCGCAAGCATCAGAGTCGTTAACGTCAACATAATATTAACGTAACGATCGTGCATATTTGTGATCAGCACATTCGATTTTGCACAGAAATGACTGAATGAAAATACTCTCAAAGGCATTATATGATGGCTCAAGAAATTAATTCGTTTCATCCAAATGGCATTTAGCATTCCAACGCTCTTTCTTTGTGAATATCTTCTGATTCGTTTGCTCGTTGTCCTTCTTGTTCCATTCACCGTTAATCCTCGTCTTATGTGGCGATGATGAATAACGATTGCCGAAGAATGTGCGTACACACACGCATTCTATGCCATGAATTTTATCGATGCTGATTGAACAAACCCATATCAGATTTACCAATGAGAAGGGGATGGGGGACGGTTTTCGTTAGATTGTGAATTTTGAGTTTGTTTTTGTGGTGATGAAATGAATGGGACGATATGATTGTACTGAACATTCGGAATGATTAGCGGGTGAAGGGGGGGGTTAATACGAAATTATTTATCAATACGAAATGTTCTCAGAGTTTCAGTCCTCGAGTAATAGAAAGAGAATATAAAAAATGGTTGCGTCATCGTCTTGCCTTAGTCTCACTGAAACTGTTCTCCTCCTTAGTTCATTTCATTCGTTTTTTGTTCATTTCATTCGTTCAAACGGCTTTCGTCATCATCATTTTCAGTTAATTTGAGCGGAGGCATGTTAGCATTAATTAAAAGCAACTCGCTATCAGCCCACGTTGAACACGAACAGAATACAACTTTTAATTTGTGGTAGGAGGCGTTTTGAAATGAGTTTGATTTGAAGTCACATATCCGAACACTAATTTAAATTGATTCTTCATAGAATTCATTCGAAATGACATTATGTCAATTCAACGTAATTTGAGATAATCATAATCATTCAAGCGTTTCTAGTAATAAGCAATCTCGATCACCCAACCACAATTTGTTGTCATTATCCAGTCATTTTTTATTGAGACGTGCAAAGTACACTGAAATCTGCTGATCCATAACGGAAATTCAAATGACTAGAGCAGTTTAGCTGACCACGCATAATATGTGATTATGAATGAGATATAGCATCGTGGGATTTGAAGAACTCAACGCTCAAATATCGTGTGCAGAGCGTAGGCGATCGTAGACTTTGTCAACATTATATGATGAGGGATAGTGGTTTGGGGATAATTCTGTCAGTATAACAGTTGAGTGAGCGATAATATTCACTTTCGCGCAAAGATTTATGCAGTGAGCGGATACAGTTAGTTAGTCAACGCACTTTGCTTTTACTAATAGTCTCAGGAGACTTCAAAGTAAGGCTGTCCTGAAAGTTGTGTGGGAGCAGATTCTTAGGATGTAGTTGATTGACGAGGGAAGGGATTGGAGAAGTTTTCCTACAGTGGCACCTAAATATGAGTTCGTGGAACATTGAAAAGATGACGTTTCAGGTGCTGAATCGAGGGTTTCCCACCGAACGAAAATCCGTCATTCAGAGTGTGGACAACATGAAAAAGAATCGCTTCATGGACGTTCTTCCTTGTGAGTTTGATAAATTTGTAACTGTTAAATCTATGAGTGATTATCAAAGTTTTACATACAATAACATCAACGAGGAGTAGAGCTTTATTGTCACTATTAGTTCTCGTGCTTGGCTTAGAACTGAGCACTTTATAAGATAAAAAGTGGCGTTTTTCCAGTCTCTTTCCAATTAGTTTCATTGCTTGATACTTGAGGCTCTAATCTATCGGACGCTCTGGATTATACTTGAGAAAGGGCGTTTTCATGTGAAAAATTAGTTGGAACTGAAAACTGATGCGATTGGTCGCTGCTTCGTAAAGTGATGTTTATGCTTTTTGCTTAAGCAGATATGATGTCTGATGAACTAATGTTGTTGATGTTTTACAGACGATGACAATCGAGTAAAGATTGAGAATCATCACAGTGATTATATTAATGCAAGCTTTATTGATGTGAGTTTGAGTCGCCATTAGATTCCACTTTGAACCAATAACAACTCATTTTTGCATTCACTTTTTAAGCGATCGAATGCATCGAAACGCAAACCAGCGCAAACATAATAACCACATTATCGCGATTGATTCAATAAGGCAGCATTATTGTACGCTCTCGTGATAAGCTGATTAGGTTGTTTTCATTGGAAGTGCAATCTCAACTAGATAAAAGAAAATATGTAACTTTTCTTCACCATTCAAATAGAGCCAGTGAAACGAAAAGAAGTTGATTTGATTTATAAGCCAAAAAAACCACACCAGACTCGTAAATTGTAGGGTTACGACGTGAAACGAAATTTCATCGCGACTCAAGGCCCCATTGGACACAACGAAACAAATCAAGGAAAACGTGAAAGTACACTAGAAGACTTCTGGATGATGTTATGGGAACAGAGTGTGCAATGTGTTGTCATGCTTACAGAATGCGTTGAAAACCTAAGGGTTCGTCTGTGTTCTTCTCATGCATTAACCTTTGAATATTTTATATCCCATGAAACTTCATCAGTGTACTATTGGAGCAGTGAAGTAATATTCTGAAATCGCATCTGAATTTCATAAACTTTTCGGTTTTCCTAAGCAGTTTCGGCGAAAATTCTGGTTCCAAGACAGGCAAAATCGGATTGTCTAGCAGAATTCAATGATAATTTTTGGATTTTAGCTGAAGTGTGCACAGTACTGGCCTGATGAGGTGGGTGCAGAATGTCATTATGGGAAGGTGAGCGTGAGGTTGACCAGATCGTATTGTTGTGATGATATTTGCACGTTGCGTGAAATGCGTGTCAGTTATGAAGGCAATACGCGGATGGTCACACAGTGGCACTATAAAGAGTGGCAAGATTGCAAAGGACCTCAGGATGCGAGACATTTGATCAAATTCATAAGACGAGTCCGACAGTCCGAACCGCAAGCACCAATACTCGTCCATTGCAGGTGACTGAATCAGTTCGCAAAATATTACTTGGATTGGCCAGGCTATCAAACGTTTATAACATTGCTGGCCACAGTGCTCGTGTTTCCGTTCGCATTGTTTTAGCCTTGACTGACGCCATATCCCGCTATCTAGGCGAGCAGGCCAAGTGAATACAACCGAATATTAAATTAGTTGCCGTGAATACTTTGCATAATTAAACATAGCCAAATACCATCAATCCAATAAATAATCATAACTCTAGAAAATAAATGTGCCATCAATCGCTCACTGCGATCAACAAAACAAACGCTGGATGCCCAAGTATCAAGTAAACGATATGTAGCAAAATATGGTGATCGTAAATTTATGACTTGAAAAATAATCATTTGATCATTGCAAAACTCATTTCCACGAACATAACTATCGTAACTCCAGCTTACTCTGATTTGTCTTAAAATATGAGATATCAAGTATGCTTGTGCGTTGCAAAACACTGATACTTTTTCACATTTTTCGTGTGAATCAGTGAACTTTCACTGGAAGTAACTGATAAGAACACTCACAAGAACTCATAATCGCAAAAACAGGCGTTCACATATGAGCACTGAATGTGTCAGCTATCAGTTCGAGGATGCAAATAGGCTGCGTTTGCAACTGTTCTGACCGGCTCTTCAGCAGGTCAGAATTCAGATTGGAAGCGTTTTGTTCGTTAGAAGTGTACCTAGAGCATTATTTGAAGAGTGGCGTTTTGCTGGAGAGTTTAATTGATAAGTTGATTATTTGCAGTGCCGGAGTTGGACGAACAGGAGTGTTCATAGCGTTGGATATTTTACTACAACACATCCAACACCATTCGAGTGTGGATATCTTTGAATGTGTTAAAAAGTTGAGGGAACAACGTGTGCGAATGGTGCAGACCATCGAACAATACAGCACTCTGTACGAAACTGTTGCAATCGCAATTCAAGAGAGGTATTTTTTGCTCTTCGTATTCCTTGCCACAAGCACAACCTCAACATAAAACCAAACTGTTCACATAGCGACGACTGTCCAGATGAGACTGTCGCATTCGCGCTTGTTTCACATTTTGGATTCAGCAATGTGCTGCTGCAGTTCGATGAATAAAGATTTTGTTGCTCGTCGTCAGCTGACAACAACTCGAATGGTAGTTGGTTGATACATGGCTGATCCGTGAAAAGCAATCTCTTTGGATTTAGTTCTGTCTTCTGAATGGAATTTTATTCGAATAGGCTCTTTGGTGATCTGATGTAATTTGTTGTCATGTTTCGGAACGTCGTGCACTTTGCGACGACATTTTTTAACGAAATGACATGTTGCATCATTTCGCTTTAAAATTTTAATGAGAGCCGGCCGAATCAGTTGTTGATTGGAAATTCTTAAATCAGTTGTGACATTTCCAAAAAAATTTGATACTTTGCTCAAAACGGGTTGATGAGCATCCACTCATCATCTATCAATCTAATGTCCACGCTTGCTCGAAAACTGATGACTGTCCCATCTTGTTCAGTAAATTTTCGTCAATTATTTTTTTGCCTCATTTAAGTTCCCCAACTCGACGGAATTTCCGGAGGAGTGTGATTTCATGATGTTTTTTGATGATGACTCACGAAGACTCCGTGATTTAAGATAGTTTCTCCGTTTGGTTATTTCTTTCAAAAAATCGAGAAATTTCACAATTCCACTGCGGAAAATAAAATTGAACGTTGACTTTCAGTGAGAACTCACCAGCAGATAGCACGACATCGGAGAGGAGTTCCATAGAGGATCGTTATGATTACATGAACACGACCAGCACAAGTAACACACTCACCCAGATTGTTATCAACGCGTGATGTGAGCACTCTGATGACTCGTAATACCCATATGTACATATTGTATGTAGTGACCTGCAACATGATGAACCATGGAATTGATCAGTTTTATGTGTCGATTTCATTCTTAGCCGATAGCACGTGGAGAATTGAATCTTCTTGATGAACTAAGCATCTGCAACGATCGCTCGTCACAGATGCATCATTTTTATCATTGCCGATGGAAATTTTAGCACCGCGCGCGACTCTTAATGTTATCAGTCGTCTTGAACAAAGTTTGAAAATGCTGTCTGTCCAAAGTTTGTATTATTTTGTTTTTTTTTTCAAAAATTTATTTGAATAGTGTTACGATGTTATCGTAGATTGGTTTGACTATTGTTTGAAACTGTGGACGATTTGTTTGTTGTCTTGTGAATATCATGTAATTTATTATTTGTTTGTAACACCATTTCGAGGTGATCCGTCTGAATATACTGGCGAAAATGTATATTCATGAACGCTTTAAAAAAATCGAGGAAGAAATGCTTCATTAGGTGAATTTTAAAATCGACTGAAAAGATTTTTGGTAAACTGATCATTTCGAATTATGTTACATCGTTCGTTTCTCATTGATCGTTTTGACGATTTTCACGTGTTTTACGAGCGTTTTCTCATGTTCATACTGTCAGTTTAGGTTATTTTTCTGTCATTTTCTGTGAAAATTTATCGCTGATGTCTGATTGCCATGTTGGAATGATGGAAATTCAGGTTTTGAAGCATCAAATCTTGATTTGCGTTTCTGCCGATATGAAGTGTAGCGGATGAGCAGAAGTACAAAAGTATGCGGCGACATTCATGGCCGATAATGATCTTCTTGAATGCGCGACACTGCGTCGATGGGCTAGCGAAACCGAAGAAATCTCATCTTCTGAGATCTCCACTTCTCTGATAAATTTCCCAAGAGCAATCCTTAGAATTGAACAATTTTTATTTTTTATTTTTTGCATGGGTTCGTCACATTGCTTCTTTGTGCTGCTAGCCCATCTGTGGATTGCACTGTTAACTTTGATTATGAAACGTTTGTTTGTACACATTTTTTTAACGCATCTTTGAAAAGTGCCTAAGATAGATTATGAATGGAATTTTGTTTTTATCGAGTTGTTTGAGGAATTTTTGATTGTTTATTTGATTGTTCGATTGTTGGATTTATTTGATGTAATTATGCGATGATCCCAGAAATAGACTATTTATTGAAAAGCGTGTTTTGTGTTGGCACTCACGAGATATTTTCACGTTCCGAGATGAGCGTCATGAATAACCAAAAGTGCATTTGATACGCAAAACCATATCAACTGTCTGAAACTGAGGACAACCGCAGCGAGCATGTCTTGACATGCACTGGGATCTGATAAGGCACACGTATCCAGACTGATCAAAAGACAACGTCAAAAAAGATTTGAAAATTACGAATTATTCAAATGTAACGAAATCCTCTGAGCTCAGTTGTGGTGACAAAGAAAAATTGAGCAGAATAAGAGGACAAGCGAAACAGACGGTCAGCAAAACAATGTCACAAATCAGTTCAATGAAAAAAAACACAATAAGTCCAGCAGAAACTAGATGCAGTCAACGAATGAAAATGACGAAGATAATCATTTGAGAGCATAAAAAGCGATTGAAATAAATCTCGTTGGAATTGTTCTTAAACATATTGTCATATTTGATGGCGGTTCTCTCTTATCCACTTTTTTTTTCAATTCTGAGCGATCTTAACAACAAAGATTTCAACGCAAAATAACGGCGATAAAGGATGATGACGATTACAGTGGCAACTTTGATAAAGACAACAAGATATTTCCGATGAGGTGCTCTTATGGTATGTGACAGCAAATCTGGTTATCAAAAATGCAGTTGATAGAGTCGTGAATATTTGATAGAGTCGTCAAAACGCTTTTATTTAGTTTTTTTTTGCGTATAGGCGGAAAAATTTTTGCACTTAACCGATTCAGAGAAAACGAATGGAAAAGGGAATCAAACATTTTTTGGTGTTGCTGATTATGATTAATTGGATACAACAGAAAGCAAATATATACGATGCTCAACCAGAAGTTTCAAGGCGACGTTTCGATATGGTTGTTGGTTGCTTTCTCAGTGGTCATTTATTGGTCATCACTAAGTCAACATTTGATCAATTTCATCAGTTAAAATGTTTTCTGTTCTGTCTGTTGATACGAGTGTATCTGTTAATAAACTGATTTCGATCAATGAAATGGCAATTGGAGTTTTTATTGCTGAAGAAGAAGTTTTTGTTTGTTTTTGCAGGGGAGGGGAAAACTGCGGGGGAGTGGTGTGATGAAAATTCCTCCTAGAGGGGCTTTCATGGTGTTAGGAGGCGATTGAGAATGCCGACAACATTCTTCCTAACTTCCCATAACTGTTCGATAGTATTTCAAAGATGGTTCCTTGATCGCATGGAAATGATCGTTTTCATGTCATTGATGAATTATTGGCAGTGAATTTCTTGGCTAATCAATCAGTGCCTTGGTTTTTTTGGTATATTCAGTCAGATGAGAAAAGAGAGGTGAATGGCGATCAAGTGGATTGCTGGAGGATGGAACAACGGCCTACTCTATGGCCAAAGAAGGGTACGAGGAGTAATTGAATCATGGCCTCAGAAAGGTCGAACTAATCATCGATATGTTACATTAATAATTTGGAAGTTTCAAATAATTTGGTGCGTTAATCAGAGAATAATCTTATTACAGATTGTTGAAATGACACCTTCGATTACTATGTTATTATCAACTGTTATCATTTCAAGAATATGCCTAATTGCTTTATCAATTTATATCAACGGTTCAACCATAGCAGAAACTAAAATGCTACCAATCAACGAAGCCAACAGTTTATCAGAAAGCAAAATATCGAGCTTAATCAAACGGTAGGGTGAAGTTGCATGCGAATTTCCTGATATCATCAGTCAAGATGCTTTTAACTCATTGGTATAAAGCTAAGGATGTAGTGATTTGCCACATTTCATCATATCATCAAACCCCATAGAACTGATCTCTGTACTGATCATTATATGAATATTAGAGGAGAAATTTTCAAATGAGGTGTACACTCGTAATCAGCTTTGCTCAGCAGCACGCGAATTATTGATGTTTTCAATTTTATTTTACCTATTGCTTCAGGGAGGGGGTGAGAACTGGCGAGGACATTTTGAATATTGCTTCCAAGGGTGCGAAGACATCTTAAACTTCGATAGGGGTGCGGGTAGGGAAAAGCTGAGAACCACAGGCTTAGACGGATCATTGTTTGGAAGAGAGAAATGTGCATTCTCAGCTGCTTTTTCAGCTGATGCAATGCTTTCAGCAGACGAGAGAAAAGGGATGCTGACGATGCAGATGACGATTTAGATAATTCAACATTGAGTGAGATCAATCCAGCTCTACTGTCGGGTTCGCGAGAAAATCCCGCGTTACGAGTGCGCTTGAACTCAGCAACATTCAGCTATGCCTCTATGTTGGCCAAATATTTCTTCGATAAGGAATTTGGGAATATTCAGCTCGGTGAATTGTATCAGTTTATTCATCCAGTTAGCGTTTTTGCTCTCTTCTGTCGGTTCCATTAAAGGTCTTCGTTAATATGGACTGAAGAAGATTAGAGTCAGATTCATTAAAGATGGAAACAATTGGTAGGATTAAAAAATTAGATTTCGCTTGTCTATCAATAATCAACAAAAACTTTTTTGGGGTATTTTATGAGGCACACGCAGGAATGGTTACACTGATTGTCAGATGTGTGGTGAAATTGTGGTCAGTTGTCAAAAAATTGCTTTAACAGGCCAAAACCTACGTGAGAGTGAAGGATGTACATGTGTCAAGATATCGCACACCCGAATTCCTTATGGTCAGGACAGATTATCCAAATCGAATCATTATGACGGTCAGAAACTTCGATTTTCAGTGAGATTTCCTCTTATGTTTCATTTTCCTGTCATTTCAATGCCATAATCGTGACCGTCTTCTACAATGGTGGCTGCGAAATTTTCCAATCTGTGAAGCAGTCGTTCTGTGGGAAGCAATGACAAAGTTTTCTTTTTCCAGTCTCATGTAATTCAGGCTAACCGGAAATATGGATGGTAACATGAACTATTTGGTCCTTCCGATGCCAATAGCTGGTGTTGTTCATGCAGATTTTTACCAGGTTAGTTCATATCAACTGTTGTGTAGAACTGCACATAAGCATGAAGTCCATGATGAATGTTAGATATGATGTTGAAGCATTCGTGATATTTTCATGAATCATGACCACCTTTCTGTCCATAGCAGTATTGTGTTGTAGTCCTGAAGATTGCGTCAACTGTTAACGAACTTGCTGATCAATCAAATCGCTTTCAGCACCTCATATCAGCATCAGACTAGTAGTGCGCAGAGAAGATAGTTTTCACGGATGAACTTTTGATGTTGGATTCAACGGTGCGCCAGACTAATCTGACTCAATAACAGGGTTTCAGTTTAGGTTTCAATGCAAGTTCAAATGTCAGTTCATATTGTCGATGATGGTCAACTGCATTTGAAAGTAGCCGGATGCACAGTTGAGAATATTGGTCACATAGCCATTTATGCGGATCTGGGTGGCGTTTTCGCGGACATTGTTAATTTCCCATTCGTCAATGTTGGTTTTTTGACTCACTGTGGGATGAAAAAGGATATCTTAGATCATAATTAAATCAGAATTTGCTTAAACCGAATGAACCTCATGGGAGGTTTTGCGGATGTTTTTATGCTCGATGCTGATAACGATAATGACGACAGTAGCATAAATTCCAACTGTCACCATCAATTTCTAGGTTTTTAAACGTATCTGAAACTATGCTTACATCTGAGGTCGTCGAAAACCTTTTGCTTGCCGTTATCTCATTTGTTTTCATTTTATCGCTTCTGTGAAAGACAGAGTGTTCTCTGAACGCTCTTGTATCTAGTCCTTTTATTGTCGATGATGGTAAACTGCATTTGAATATCATCGGAACATCATCTGTTATAGTGTGGGTAAATGATACTTTTCTCTTAAGGCATTCTCCTGTCGTCTTTCTAATCACGCTTCACCGATAAAAGCAAATCATCATTTCCGCATCTATACCGCACCTAATACATGGAATTTGCATTTATATTAACTTTATAATATTATTATTCTTATTTCTACTGCTTTTAGCAAACACTGTTGATGATAAGTCTATGCCATTTTCAGACATTCATAATCGCACAGGTCAAAATTGCTCTACCATCGGAGCTATGCAGAGCGGTACCTGTAATCGCAAAACAGAAACTAAGTCGCCTCTTAAAGCAGATCCCTGAAGCAATCCAATTTGATACGATTATTCCGCTGCTCGGAAGATATTTTCGATACGTGCGAGTACCACAACAAGTGAGTGATCATTGTACTTCAATGCAGCATCATCGATTCTGCAATAGAACTGAATCTCTAGTCGTTCGACAGAGTTGATGGTTCTTGTCATGGATGAAGCATGCTTTCGAAATTCTCATTCGTAAGCATATGCGATGCTAGGGATTTGAGATCAACCGACTAGGTTTCGTTCATTTTCGAATTTCTTTGCATCTGCAAATTCCATGGGATACGTACATTTTGCCTGGAAAAGCAGATGTGTACAGCTCACTGAGTTCAATCAAATCAATGAGTTATCATGCAATTCAAGGAGAAATTTCCAGTGTTTCATGATTGATTGTCAACAACAAGCAGCAGTGTTCGAAGCAGATACATCTATAACATCCGCTACGGCTAGATTCAGCCGGAGAAAACATCCACGAAACCAGCAATTTCCTAAGTATCTCCATTCAAAACAATTCAAACTGGCAGCTGTTTATGTTCATTTAATTGAACCCTTGGAACTGATTATACGTAATTGGTTATCACTATTGTTCGACATAAGTGATCACAGTTTTGCCATGGGGATAGATGAAAGTGATGATGATTTGATGCATCCGGAGGAAAGAGCTACTCCAAGAATATCATCTCAAACAAATATACTTCAACATCTCTGCGCAGTTTGTCCGTCAAAAATTCTAACCGAGAAATTCGAAACAATCAGGATGCTTCTGAGGCAGTCGTTTGACGCGGTGAGTTGCATCAAATGATTTGGATTTATTCAACACGCTCACAATTTCAAGCACACTTCCGATCTCTTCAGTTGGCTAGCTAAGAATTATTAGCAGCTTTGGCTGGCCAGCTGGAATATTATCTTGTTGGTTCAACGCAAGAGAACCGATTGAATGTGTCACGATGAAAGTCGCTACTTTTAGAAATGCAATGTTAAAGATGACTTCATTATTGTCAAAAGGATGAAATGGAACTCATTTTATTGGCTCGAGCCTAATGATTAAGTTACTGCAATTGAGTTTTGCATGCTCCGAGGTGACAGATAGGATTATTGCTCTCGTTGCTTCTATAAATGATGTTATAGGTGCATTTAGGAGAGTCTTGATGATATATCGCTTTCTGTAAGTCTGAAAAGCTTTAACTCAACCAGAAACGATCAAACAGTGGATGTTAACGGCGAGTTCAGTGCTCGGTCAAACCCAGACACCCTTTTCGGAGCATTTCCGATGGTATTTCCGCAACGAATTGAGCAACGAATGGCCGAAATACTGATTGGTGACTTCACACTCAATTCTCTCTTGTACCATATTCACCAGTAAGCGGTTCTGAGACAATTAATCCGTTCGAATTTACGTATTGAATCGTTTGAATTGCTCATGTGATGTGATCAAAAGTATTTGTCTGGTCATGGATAAGGCAACAAAACAGTTGCTACAAGCAGGTCAACTGAAGAAAATTGAGAATTCATCCCAAAGGGTTATCACGAGAAGCTGTGGTGGTCGAAACAGTATCAACACGAAAAATTGTGTCGTTATGCTGGGATACCTACTCACTTGAGGCAGAACTTTTTTGAACATGTAATTGCGCATGGTAAAATCAGTGGAAGATTTCCAATTCACCTAACTGTTCGATTTAAAGGAAGCAGAAGCTGTCGCTGAAAATTCGGCCGCATGCGACCCGAAACGGCAAGCAGTTCTTACGAACAACCTGTGTGCAGGATGACGGCTTCCATAGGAAGGTACCAAGTTCAGCATCTAACTTTGGAACCTCTTCAGAGAAACACATTATCTTGTTCTTATTAATCCTATGGGATCACCTAGTTTTATTTAGTAATTGTACGTCTCATTTTGTCTTTGTCGTTGTTGTTATTCAATTGATAGAAAACATAACTGCTGATGAGAGATTTCTTTCAAATGGATAACGTTGATCGTCCATTCGCCGAAGATAAATTCACCGACAATGGTGATTGCATTGGTTTACTCATGCCTAAAGTTGGCCATAATCACCCGAATAAATACTTGAATGTTCACATGCATAGCGCTCGTGCACCATCTGTGATCTTCAAAAGGTCAGGTGAGAATTACCATTCAAGAGAACACTGGATCTGTATGCTTCATGAACAGATAGTTGGGTTAAATTGAATTCTATGATATTGTTTAGCTTAAGGTTCAGAACCTCAACTACACGCACGAAAATCTTAACATTTGGTTTTGGAACAGTTTGGTATGACTGTTGAACAAGCAATAATTAGACGCTTGAATTTGCCATTAGATTTGAGTTTTATGCATGATTTGGGTGATGACTTCGCATCACACACGATCAGATAAACAGACGCATGAACACTGCTCACCTTTTAAATTCATGTCACATATCACCTGCAAAATATAGATATAAGTGACGGATGTAAGTTACTAATAGGTTATCAGTCGTAAGGGCTAGTTCACTCTTTAGTGTTCCTTGTGCGTAGCTAATGGAAGGACGTTTCAGGGAACGTCGTTGTCGACATTATTTTAGCCGTGGATTTCTTTATTGATGATTCGGAAACATTCATTGGATCGTTGAAAATCACCACACTGACTAAACTTGTGTTTTCGATCAGGCAGAGCAATCTTTTCGGGAAAGCATTCCTGAATGTTCTCGAGCTGAACGATACCGACAACAGTTTAGGTATTCCGGAAGAAAATCTTAACAATTTAAGGAAATTTGGGAAGCGAGTGTTACTGAAGGTATGCAGTTCCTCATTAATTCTTCTTGAGAAGATGTTTCTACGAGAGAAACTCTCATCGGAAACATTCAAAATCGCTAATTTGTCACCCGTGAAGCAGATATAATCATTCATATTAAAAATCATCTGCCATTCGACTGGAACATCGTTGAATTGAATGGAAATGACAATTGTGAACATTGATTGAGGATAGCATTCAATTGAGAAATCGAATTCTGGATTGATTGGAAAATCATTCTGGATTGAAACACAAATTCTTATGGATTGATTTGGACAATATTTTGTGTTAAGTAATTTGTTCAGCCTGTGAGCGATCATTCCCCAGTTTATACTCCTGATAATCTAATGGTGTTGCAGGCGTTGAACGAGCAACTAAGCCAGGGCATTCCAATGAAGCTGCCACAAGTTGGACTTCCCATTGAACTGATACAGCCGCAAATTGATTTCTTAGATCATGCGTTGCATATTTCAACTGATTTTATCATTTCAACTGATGTTCTGAAAACTTTATAGTGCCAAGTATACATAATGACATAAGACAACCATCGAGTCAGGAGGAGACTGGATTCGGTTACGAATGTCTCAGGTCTTCAACCAGCAGTCATGAGCATGTCAGTTACTGTTGTTATCAGTGTTATTGTTGATGTCATTGATGGATTATGATGTTATTGAATACCATTTGGGAGCTGGGATATTCCGTTGAACATGAACGCAGTTTGCAGTTTAAAACACTTTGACAACGTTCAATATGTCAAAAGGCTGTATAGAGACCAGCAGTGTAAACTGAAAGCGAAGTCACTTCATCAGTTAACTTATAGTTGCGTAGAAACAAGAGCAACTGATGCATCAACAGCCATTCGAAATGAACAAGGTGATCTGATGAATCTGATAAAAAATACTCGGATAAAATGAGAGTGATAATCTTAGAAATATTATGATTTCTCAGTGACCAACCTCCATGAACATTTACGGGCATAATTTGGATCAAGAAACCGATCTTCGATTCCATCCAATCATTTCCGTCAATTTGCCGGCCGAACAACCTAGAATGATAAATGTCGTATGATTCTGAGTGTTCAATGTCTTATGTTTGCCGATATGATACTCCGAGGAAGGTTCATGCTTTGACGAGTAGTCTGTTCAATGTTTGCGGTTCATGCTCGCAACACTTGCAAGACGAGTAGTCTGTAGATGACACAGAGGTGTGCATATAGGTGATGATCTGTTCAATATCAACTGTGGGAGTGAGTGCAGTGAACATATTTCTATAAACGTAAGTAGTTCATGTACTTGAGTGAAACTGAAAAACTGTCACTCCTTGAGCGCAAGCGAATAAATTTGGGAATGTGAACTCGTTGTTGCGAGGACAAACGTTCGATAGCGACCAATGGTGCGCGACGAGTAATGAATAGAAAGTAATAACACGATAATGTTTGGAAAAAAGGAAATACAAATTTGGAATTCACTCCCCTATATTTGCAACATTGAAATGATTCATGGTGATTGTGAGATTTCTAGAAACTGAGACATCAACAATGAATATACAGCTGACAGCTGACAACATTGCGAACGTGGCTCAGGAATCGTAGACTGTAGATAATTTTGACCTAAGAACGTGAAAAAATTGACCGAAAAAATTCACTCTACAAAATTTTGACCGAAACATGATTCGGATCATTTTCAATCATTTACGAGATCATTCAGATGACCCTATACAATGGTGCAATGTGATATGCAATGCAATATCTTACGAGAAGCTAGCATCTCATCAATTTGCTTCCGAAGAAAATTTCTTTTTTCGTTCTGATTGTGAGCTTTGAGGTCGGTAACAGCACTGGTTGCCAATTCTTCGACAATACGATATCAGATATTTCTCTCGTTTCCTCAGTGCTGATTAAGAGGCAAATTGCTGATCAAAACGCAAACATGAACGGAGGGAGAAGACGGCATGTTTGAATGTTTCAAACCTATATTTCTATAACAATGTGCAATATGCATTGATCTATAGTGATCAATTGCATATCAATGAGCACCTCAGCGCCAGTTCAGATAGCTTTAATCAAATAGCTATAGCTCCTTAACTAAGCAAAATCGCCCGACAAAATATATATTTTTCTGAACGCAGAGATTCTGCTCGATCGACTGGTGTGAAGAAATTGATAGGTTACTGGTCAAAGCTGAGGGTACGGTAGGTTTGAATGTGCCAACCCCTATCGCATCAGAAAAATAGCTATATCTCCTCGCAGAGGCGGAATTTCTCGGCAAGCTTTTCATTTTTAGAAAGCAGAGATTCTGCTCAATCGAACGATGTGCAAACATGAATATGTATCCGGGCAAACTTGAGAAGACGGTAGGCTTGAATGTACCCATATTTCAATGGTAATGTATAATATGCATTGATCTATAGTGATCAAATGCATATCAATGAGCATCTCAGCGCCGGTTCAAATAGCTTAATTCAAATAGCTATAGCTCCTCAACTAAGCAAAATCGTCCGACAAAATATATATTTTTCTGAACGCAGAGATTCTGCTCGATCGACTGGTGTGAAGAAATTGATAGGTTACTGGTCAAAGCTGAGGGTACGGTAGGTTTGAATGTGCCAACCCCTATCGCATCAGAAAAATAGCTATATCTCCTCGCAGAGGCGGAATTTCTCGGCAAGCTTTTCATTTTTAGAAAGCAGAGATTCTGCTCAATCGAACGATGTGCAAACATGAATATGTATCCGGGCAAACTTGAGAAGACGGTAGGCTTGAATGTACCCATATTTCAATGGTAATGTATAATATGCATTGATCTATAGTGATCAAATGCATATCAATGAGCATCTCAGCGCCGGTTCAAATAGCTTAATTCAAATAGCTATAGCTCCTCAACTAAGCAAAATCGTCCGACAAAATATATATTTTTCTGAACGCAGAGATTCTGCTCGATCGACTGGTGTGAAGAAATTGATAGGTTACTGGTCAAAGCTGAGGGTACGGTAGGTTTGAATGTGCCAACCCCTATCGCATCAGAAAAATAGCTATATCTCCTCGCAGAGGCGGAATTTCTCGGCAAGCTTTTCATTTTTAGAAAGCAGAGATTCTGCTCAATCGAACGATGTGCAAACATGAATATGTATCCGGGCAAACTTGAGAAGACGGTAGGCTTGAA
Organism: Anisakis pegreffii; assembly: GCA_035041965.1. Lineage (NCBI taxonomy): Eukaryota > Metazoa > Nematoda > Chromadorea > Rhabditida > Anisakidae > Anisakis > Anisakis pegreffii. The sequence continues at coordinate 5,962 of JAPYMA010000377.1, read as the reverse complement.
TGTACCCATATTTCAATGGTAATGTATAATATGCATTGATCTATAGTGATCAAATGCATATCAATGAGCATCTCAGCGCCGGTTCAAATAGCTTAATTCAAATAGCTATAGCTCCTCAACTAAGCAAAATCGTCCGACAAAATATATATTTTTCTGAACGCAGAGATTCTGCTCGATCGACTGGTGTGAAGAAATTGATAGGTTACTGGTCAAAGCTGAGGGTACGGTAGGTTTGAATGTGCCAACCCCTATCGCATCAGAAAAATAGCTATATCTCCTCGCAGAGGCGGAATTTCTCGGCAAGCTTTTCATTTTTAGAAAGCAGAGATTCTGCTCAATCGAACGATGTGCAAACATGAATATGTATCCGGGCAAACTTGAGAAGACGGTAGGCTTGAATGTACCCATATTTCAATGGTAATGTATAATATGCATTGATCTATAGTGATCAAATGCATATCAATGAGCATCTCAGCGCCGGTTCAAATAGCTTAATTCAAATAGCTATAGCTCCTCAACTAAGCAAAATCGTCCGACAAAATATATATTTTTCTGAACGCAGAGATTCTGCTCGATCGACTGGTGTGAAGAAATTGATAGGTTACTGGTCAAAGCTGAGGGTACGGTAGGTTTGAATGTGCCAACCCCTATCGCATCAGAAAAATAGCTATATCTCCTCGCAGAGGCGGAATTTCTCGGCAAGCTTTTCATTTTTAGAAAGCAGAGATTCTGCTCAATCGAACGATGTGCAAACATGAATATGTATCCGGGCAAACTTGAGAAGACGGTAGGCTTGAATGTACCCATATTTCAATGGTAATGTATAATATGCATTGATCTATAGTGATCAAATGCATATCAATGAGCATCTCAGCGCCGGTTCAAATAGCTTAATTCAAATAGCTATAGCTCCTCAACTAAGCAAAATCGTCCGACAAAATATATATTTTTCTGAACGCAGAGATTCTGCTCGATCGACTGGTGTGAAGAAATTGATAGGTTACTGGTCAAAGCTGAGGGTACGGTAGGTTTGAATGTGCCAACCCCTATCGCATCAGAAAAATAGCTATATCTCCTCGCAGAGGCGGAATTTCTCGGCAAGCTTTTCATTTTTAGAAAGCAGAGATTCTGCTCAATCGAACGATGTGCAAACATGAATATGTATCCGGGCAAACTTGAGAAGACGGTAGGCTTGAATGTACCCATATTTCAATGGTAATGTATAATATGCATTGATCTATAGTGATCAAATGCATATCAATGAGCATCTCAGCGCCGGTTCAAATAGCTTAATTCAAATAGCTATAGCTCCTCAACTAAGCAAAATCGTCCGACAAAATATATATTTTTCTGAACGCAGAGATTCTGCTCGATCGACTGGTGTGAAGAAATTGATAGGTTACTGGTCAAAGCTGAGGGTACGGTAGGTTTGAATGTGCCAACCCCTATCGCATCAGAAAAATAGCTATATCTCCTCGCAGAGGCGGAATTTCTCGGCAAGCTTTTCATTTTTAGAAAGCAGAGATTCTGCTCAATCGAACGATGTGCAAACATGAATATGTATCCGGGCAAACTTGAGAAGACGGTAGGCTTGAATGTACCCATATTTCAATGGTAATGTATAATATGCATTGATCTATAGTGATCAAATGCATATCAATGAGCATCTCAGCGCCGGTTCAAATAGCTTAATTCAAATAGCTATAGCTCCTCAACTAAGCAAAATCGTCCGACAAAATATATATTTTTCTGAACGCAGAGATTCTGCTCGATCGACTGGTGTGAAGAAATTGATAGGTTACTGGTCAAAGCTGAGGGTACGGTAGGTTTGAATGTGCCAACCCCTATCGCATCAGAAAAATAGCTATATCTCCTCGCAGAGGCGGAATTTCTCGGCAAGCTTTTCATTTTTAGAAAGCAGAGATTCTGCTCAATCGAACGATGTGCAAACATGAATATGTATCCGGGCAAACTTGAGAAGACGGTAGGCTTGAATGTACCCATATTTCAATGGTAATGTATAATATGCATTGATCTATAGTGATCAAATGCATATCAATGAGCATCTCAGCGCCGGTTCAAATAGCTTAATTCAAATAGCTATAGCTCCTCAACTAAGCAAAATCGTCCGACAAAATATATATTTTTCTGAACGCAGAGATTCTGCTCGATCGACTGGTGTGAAGAAATTGATAGGTTACTGGTCAAAGCTGAGGGTACGGTAGGTTTGAATGTGCCAACCCCTATCGCATCAGAAAAATAGCTATATCTCCTCGCAGAGGCGGAATTTCTCGGCAAGCTTTTCATTTTTAGAAAACAGAGATTCTGCTCAATCGAACGATGTGCGAACATGAATATGTATCCGGGCAAAGTTGAGAAGTATTCGGCAGGCTTGAATGCACCCATATTTCACTGGTAATGTATAATATGCATTGATCTATAGTGATCAAATGCGTATCAATGAGCATCGCAGCGCCGGTTCAAATAGCTTAATTCAAATAGCTATAGCTCCTCAACTAAGCAAAAATCGTCCGACAAAATATATATTTTTCTGAACGCAGAGATTCTGCTCGATCGACTGGTGTGAAGAAATTGATAGGTTACTGGTCAAAGCTGAGGGTACGGTAGGTTTGAATGTGCCAACCCCTATCGCATCAGAAAAATAGCTATATCTCCTCGCAGAGGCGGAATTTCTCGGCAAGCTTTTCATTTTTAGAAAGCAGAGATTCTGCTCAATCGAACGATGTGCAAACATGAATATGTATCCGGGCAAACTTGAGAAGACGGTAGGCTTGAATGTACCCATATTTCAATGGTAATGTATAATATGCATTGATCTATAGTGATCAAATGCATATCAATGAGCATCTCAGCGCCGGTTCAAATAGCTTAATTCAAATAGCTATAGCTCCTCAACTAAGCAAAATCGTCCGACAAAATATATATTTTTCTGAACGCAGAGATTCTGCTCGATCGACTGGTGTGAAGAAATTGATAGGTTACTGGTCAAAGCTGAGGGTACGGTAGGTTTGAATGTGCCAACCCCTATCGCATCAGAAAAATAGCTATATCTCCTCGCAGAGGCGGAATTTCTCGGCAAGCTTTTCATTTTTAGAAAGCAGAGATTCTGCTCAATCGAACGATGTGCAAACATGAATATGTATCCGGGCAAACTTGAGAAGACGGTAGGCTTGAATGTACCCATATTTCAATGGTAATGTATAATATGCATTGATCTATAGTGATCAAATGCATATCAATGAGCATCTCAGCGCCGGTTCAAATAGCTTAATTCAAATAGCTATAGCTCCTCAACTAAGCAAAATCGTCCGACAAAATATATATTTTTCTGAACGCAGAGATTCTGCTCGATCGACTGGTGTGAAGAAATTGATAGGTTACTGGTCAAAGCTGAGGGTACGGTAGGTTTGAATGTGCCAACCCCTATCGCATCAGAAAAATAGCTATATCTCCTCGCAGAGGCGGAATTTCTCGGCAAGCTTTTCATTTTTAGAAAGCAGAGATTCTGCTCAATCGAACGATGTGCAAACATGAATATGTATCCGGGCAAACTTGAGAAGACGGTAGGCTTGAATGTACCCATATTTCAATGGTAATGTATAATATGCATTGATCTATAGTGATCAAATGCATATCAATGAGCATCTCAGCGCCGGTTCAAATAGCTTAATTCAAATAGCTATAGCTCCTCAACTAAGCAAAATCGTCCGACAAAATATATATTTTTCTGAACGCAGAGATTCTGCTCGATCGACTGGTGTGAAGAAATTGATAGGTTACTGGTCAAAGCTGAGGGTACGGTAGGTTTGAATGTGCCAACCCCTATCGCATCAGAAAAATAGCTATATCTCCTCGCAGAGGCGGAATTTCTCGGCAAGCTTTTCATTTTTAGAAAGCAGAGATTCTGCTCAATCGAACGATGTGCAAACATGAATATGTATCCGGGCAAACTTGAGAAGACGGTAGGCTTGAATGTACCCATATTTCAATGGTAATGTATAATATGCATTGATCTATAGTGATCAAATGCATATCAATGAGCATCTCAGCGCCGGTTCAAATAGCTTAATTCAAATAGCTATAGCTCCTCAACTAAGCAAAATCGTCCGACAAAATATATATTTTTCTGAACGCAGAGATTCTGCTCGATCGACTGGTGTGAAGAAATTGATAGGTTACTGGTCAAAGCTGAGGGTACGGTAGGTTTGAATGTGCCAACCCCTATCGCATCAGAAAAATAGCTATATCTCCTCGCAGAGGCGGAATTTCTCGGCAAGCTTTTCATTTTTAGAAAGCAGAGATTCTGCTCAATCGAACGATGTGCAAACATGAATATGTATCCGGGCAAACTTGAGAAGACGGTAGGCTTGAATGTACCCATATTTCAATGGTAATGTATAATATGCATTGATCTATAGTGATCAAATGCATAACAATGAGCACCTCAGCGCCAGTTCAGATAGCTTTAATCAAATAGCTATAGCTCCTTAAATAAGCAAAATCGCCCGACAAAATATATATTTTTCTGAACGCAGAGATTCTGCTCGATCGACTGGTGTGAAGAAATTGATAGGTTACTGGTCAAAGCTGAGGGTACGGTAGGTTTGAATGTGCCAACCTCTATCGCAACAGAAAAATAGCTATATCTCCTCGCAGAGGCGGAATTTCTCGGCAAGCTTTTCATTTTTAGAAAGCAGAGATTCTGCTCAATCGAACGTTGTGCAAAAATGAATATGTATCCGGGCAAACTTGAGAAGACGGTAGGCTTGAATGTACCCATATTTCAATGGTAATGTATAATATGCATTGATCTATAGTGATCAAATGCCTATCAATGAGCATCTCAGCGCCGGTTCAAATAGCTTAATTCAAATAGCTATAGCTCCTCAACTAAGCAAAATCGTCCGACAAAATATATATTTTTCTGAACGCAGAGATTCTGCTCGATCGACTGGTGTGAAGAAATTGATAGGTTACTGGTCAAAGCTGAGGGTACGGTAGGTTTGAATGTGCCAACCCCTATCGCATCAGAAAAATAGCTATATCTCCTCGCAGAGGCGGAATTTCTCGGCAAGCTTTTCATTTTTAGAAAGCAGAGATTCTGCTCAATCGAACGATGTGCAAACATGAATATGTATCCGGGCAAACTTGAGAAGACGGTAGGCTTGAATGTACCCATATTTCAATGGTAATGTATAATATGCATTGATCTATAGTGATCAAATGCATATCAATGAGCATCTCAGCGCCGGTTCAAATAGCTTAATTCAAATAGCTATAGCTCCTCAACTAAGCAAAATCGTCCGACAAAATATATATTTTTCTGAACGCAGAGATTCTGCTCGATCGACTGGTGTGAAGAAATTGATAGGTTACTGGTCAAAGCTGAGGGTACGGTAGGTTTGAATGTGCCAACCCCTATCGCATCAGAAAAATAGCTATATCTCCTCGCAGAGGCGGAATTTCTCGGCAAGCTTTTCATTTTTAGAAAGCAGAGATTCTGCTCAATCGAACGATGTGCAAACATGAATATGTATCCGGGCAAACTTGAGAAGACGGTAGGCTTGAATGTACCCATATTTCAATGGTAATGTATAATATGCATTGATCTATAGTGATCAAATGCATAACAATGAGCACCTCAGCGCCAGTTCAGATAGCTTTAATCAAATAGCTATAGCTCCTTAAATAAGCAAAATCGCCCGACAAAATATATATTTTTCTGAACGCAGAGATTCTGCTCGATCGACTGGTGTGAAGAAATTGATAGGTTACTGGTCAAAGCTGAGGGTACGGTAGGTTTGAATGTGCCAACCTCTATCGCAACAGAAAAATAGCTATATCTCCTCGCAGAGGCGGAATTTCTCGGCAAGCTTTTCATTTTTAGAAAGCAGAGATTCTGCTCAATCGAACGTTGTTGCAAAAATGAATATGTATCCGG